>JAMJFZ010001816.1:9462500-9675000 GCA_026225945.1 Cricetomys ansorgei
AAAGACAGGTGGATCTCATTGAGTTTGAGTCCATCTTGGTCTATAGAGTGAGTTACAGGACATCCAGAGTTATAACAGAGAAACCCTACTTCAAAAAAATAAAAAATAAAAATAAAAATAGGACAAAAGAAAGAAAGAAAAAGAAAAATCACGTTAGTAAGGAGTTTCCTCAATTAAAAGTCATGAGGAAACAACTAAATAAATGGATTCTTACTATGGAAATTTGATGAAAACAAAGGCTACTACCACAATGTCAACCACATACCGTAAACCATCAACCATCAACTGCTGTCGCCATCAGCCACATAAATGAAGGGCTAAGCATGCTGTTGCACACTTTTAATTTTAGCACAGGATTAGAAGGGATGCAACAAATTTGAGTCAACTCTGGTCTGTCTAGAGAATTCTAAGTCAGTCAGTAACATATACTGAGACTCTGCCCCTCTCCCAAAAGAATAATTGTTGTCTTAAATTTGAGGTTTAAAGCTAAAATTCCCTATATCTAGAAGGCAATTCAACATAAACCAGTATCATATATAGGCAAGGTTCCTGGCAAATAAGCTGCACAAATCATATTTACCAATACAAACAATCTTGCCAATATCAGTCATCATTAGATACCAGAAATCTATATAAATAAATTCTCAGAGCCTGCAGCTAATGATTACACATCTCCTTTTCTTATCTAAATTTTGAATCCTGTATAACATGTAGTACCTTTATTTTAACCATTCTTTTAACCATTCTTGAGCTCAAATCTTCTCAGAGCAAGTACTCCTGTATCTCAACCAGTTACATGAGCAATTCTCTTTTATATGAACCTTCCTCAAGTGCTACAACGAACCTTAGGTGAATCTAGTACTAATTTTGGAATGAGTCAAGCATTCTTTCATCTCCAGAAGTCTTATAGCTTCCCAGACAATTTATATGATGTTACAACATTTAGCCTCTAGAATTCTATTCTGTTTGATCATTAGTGCTGTTAATACCTATTAAGAAGCATTATAGCATAGGTATGTTTTAGTGTGTGAATTTGTGTGTGTTGCCTCCGATAATGTAAGGAGCAAATTCCAGAAATATGAATAAGCAATTTCCTCTTTTATTTTGCTGTTTCTTGATCATTATGAAAAAAAAAATTTCCTTATTCATAAATGAGTGAATAAATGATGATTGTTTTAACTTTTTCTACAGAGAGAAAGCTGAAGTTTAATTATTAATGGGTGGCCATTTAAGATTATAAATTATTTGAAGTGTAATTATTACTTTTTATAATGGAAATTATCATGCCAATTTTGTAGCTAACTATGATTTCAAGAATTATAGAAATCAGGAAATTTCAAGGGTAAGGTAAGTTATAAAATCACAGAAACATAATTAAATATAAGATCTGCAAAATGCTGAATTTAGGTTGAGGGAATGTTTTGATAAAATAACATTACAAGTCACTTAAAACATGAGACCAATAGCTAACAGTATGTACATCACTTTATACATAACTTGTCTTAATGTAAGATTATTACTCAGCCAACAAACTTTCTTAAACCTGGTTTCTTAATATTACAATTCACAAAGTCATCCTTTGCCAAATATTTATTGATCGTATAGAAGTGCCGGGCACTGGATTTGCTGATATTTTAAGAGAAGATTTAAACTTATGTGGATTCATTATGGATCTTTGAAATATCAAATTCAATTAAAATGAAAATGAGCAAGTGCTGTCTAGTATGAAAATCAAATGCACATGAATGACTTTGATTCAGTCAGATATTGATAGCAAAAATGTATTTGCATTACAGTAAAGTAAAATGAAATGTTGATGAACTTTGAGCTAGAGATTCAAAGAATATTACATTTAAATATCAAATTATTGTGACATCACCATTCATGAAAACTTTCAAAGATACAGGTGTACATAACTTAATTAAGAAATGCCAAAAATCCTGTTTTTATGTTTGTGAATAATGGACAGAGAATATTTAAAAAATAGAATTCAGTAGATGTTATAATTTGGATTTTTAATTCCATCTGTAAATTTCAATTGTCCTCCATAAAAGAAAACATGGCTTTAATACATGCTTCTATTCCTACAAAGTATACATCTGGTTTCTAAGTTTATTTCTTGTTTATACTGAACTGAGCTTTTCATATCCACTTATACTTTAGCAATATGTAGCAGGCAAATACTATCTCTGTTATTTTTAAATTGTTATTTATTAAATTCATGACTTAAGAATTTTGTATATGTTAAAATGTATTCTAGTCATATCTTCTTCTTACTCACATGATTCTTGTCCTCTAAGAACCCTTCCCACATTCTAAATTCATGGCTTCTTTTCTTTCTTTTCAACCCACTAACTATAATTGATATATCCAATATGTTGTATTCATCCAAAATGTTGTATATGGGAGAATGCACATAATAACTGGGGTCCCATGAGCCACCACCATACATGGAATATATTACATATTGATCCCCTTGTGTATATGAACTATATTTATTGGTTAATCACCTATTGGGAAATTAGTTTGATTGTGTTTCTCAGTTATTGTAAAGAGTGCTGCATTGACTATAGATGTCTGTTTTAACTGGATATCAGTTCAGTTGTGAGAATAATGGACTGTATGGATTTCAAATAATTGAGAAACCTCCATAGAGTTTCCTATAATTGTAGTGGTTTTTAAATTCTCCTTAGTAGACTGCAAGGGTTTGTTTTTCTGGCTTGCTAGGGAAGCCAGAGTGTAAGCACTAACACTAACTACTCTAACACATATCTAAAATTCTGCTTATCCCTCCACTGTGCATATCTGTATTATTTGAATACATTTTACCTTTAAAAAAAAAAACAAAACTAGATCCGCCTCCATGTCTCTCTCTCAGTACTAGTCAGTTCTCCATCACTGATTACTGAATACAGTGGAGTGGACTGAAATGGACTGCAGGTAGCACAACAGTAAAACTTATGCTGTGATTTTATTTTATTTTTTAACTTACCTCATTGTAAGAGTGTATGGCTATATGTGGTACATATGTGAGTGCATATTGTTTGTTGCATCCCCTGACTCATGTATGAGGTCAGAGGTCAGCTTTATGGAATCTTTCTCTCCTATTGTTACATGTGTGCAAGGGTTAGACTCTGGTAATCCTTTGCCTGGTGAGCTATCTCACCAGCCCTATGTGTATTGAATTTTAGAGAGGATTTACAAACATTTGTGACGAGGGTGGTAAATTTATTGAATAAGGTGATATCTTTCCTCCTAGATCACGACTGGATCTATTTTCGAGAATATTTCTTCCCAAAATTCTTCATAAATTATAATTTTCATGAACAAAAAACAAACAACATAAAGGCAACAGCAGTTCCCAAACCCCAGTGTAAATGGTTTGGAAATAAAGTGAAGACTCTTTGGAAATGCTGTTCCTTTTAGGTGACAGGCAGTCTAGTCCAGCAGCTTCTCTCTCTTATTTCTGGAAATAAGATCCCACTCCCTGCACTTCTTCTGTGGGAGAGAATTGATGTGAGAGCATGCTGAACTGTAGTTGTACAGCCCCTCCTCCCTTTGAATGGTATGATAAGTTTATGGTCTTGTTTAATGTCTGCCTTCAAGCATCTTGGTACATATGCTAAGGGCAGGCTATGTCAGGTGGTGTGAAGTACCCATACATACCTGCAAACTGCTAAAATGCAGAGCATACTTGATCCACCTAATGTTCTCTATTCTAAGGATTGATTCAAAGCAGTTTGTGTTCATGAGAGTCTCTACTAATAATGCTACTTCTGAAGGTTGACCATAAGTTAACCTCTTTTTTATAAACTTGCTTCTGTTTAATTTCTAATATTGTGGTCCTGATCCATTGTTTAACAACAGATTAAGCTAACTGTAAATGTCCCCATCCCATTGCTTTTTTCTCTTTTTCCTTCCCTCCAGACTAATGGCAGCCTCTTATATTTTAGTATTTATAACTCCGTCCAAAACCATGAGGGCTTTCTCCCTCCTTCCAGGGTTATCAGGGTTATCAGGGTTATCCTCTTCTCCTCTGGACATTTGCCCCATTGAAGGATCTGCCCTGCTCCTTCCTCCCGTGCTGGGCTCATGCCCTAGACAGGATCTGCTCTTCAATGCCTTTTTCTAGTGTTATTTATTGGATTGTTTCATAATGTTCCTTCTGTGTCTCTTGCTTCAGCCTCCCTTTTCCACCTCTACTGCAGCTCTGTTCCTACAAGTCAGATTTAGTTCATTGTCTCCAAGCAGGAGGCTCTGCTTTCAGCCTCTCACAGAACTCTTTCTATTCTGGGATCTGATGCCACTACCCCAAGTAGTAGGTCAGGCTTTCCACATTCAGGATCAATCTCCTGAATCTATGCCCTATCAGGTATTTTGCTCTGTTAGCCCTTAATCTTGATTTACTGACTCATGCCTCTGGCCTTATCAGCCTCTGACTTCCCTCTCTCATTTTATTCCCACTCTCTTTCAGTCCTCGAGCTGTGTGATTGGTCCTGCAGCTGGCCTTTGACATATACTCACCTATCTATTGATCTATTTCTCATTGACCGCAGAGCTGCCAAACTTTGGCGCTGGTTGAAGAACTGCCAGACTTCTTTGCCAACTAGCTCTTCTGGAATCTGGCCTGTCAGTCTGGTTCTCCTAATCTCAAGAATAAATGTGAAGTCTTTAGAGTGCCAAGTTTCCTTTCTTTTCCCCTCTGGGCCCACCCACTCACCCACTTGAACTTATGCTTCTTTGTCTTCTCTGACTCTTTCCCATACTCTCATATGCGTGGAGGCTCAAATATAGTCTCAATTCCCTTTTACTATCACCCTAGTATGCCTCCCAAACTTCCAGTGTCATATCCTCTTATTTTCTTTTGAATATCAGGTCCTCTGATTTTCCTTCCTGGATTCTCTTAAGTTTTCCTACTTTTTATTGAACGGAGCAGGATTTGACTCTCTGCATGATGAGCATGCTACACGGAAGCTACTGCTTTCTCTGGACATGGCTTGGTTCCCAGAATAGCCAGATTTTAAAAATAAAGCTGTCATTCGATTTTTTTCGCTGTGGGCTCTAGCTTCTTGTAAAACTAGTCTGGTATAAACAAAAGAATGGATCTTATTGCAGTGGCCTTTAGTACATTGTTCTGTGTTGTAAAAGGGTTTTTTATTTTTAGTTATTATAAAATATTGTTTTATGTACTGTTGGGGTTATCTGCAGGTGTTGGATTCTGTGGGGATGTTTAATTCCTTATGATCTGCACATGGTATCAGTAGAGCACCTAAAGAAGTGTGACTCAATAAAACACCCAAGCTTGGGGTTCCACTATGAGGATTGCACTTGCCATGACAGTGGGTGGTTCCCTCTGCTGAGGTCTGGCAGGGTTTACAGCTATGAAAATACTTCCGTGTCTCCTTTTAGACAGCATAGCAGCGCACTACTATAGCTCTGGTCTCTCCTGGCAGTCTCAGTGAGAGATGGCTGGCTCCAAGAGCTGTTTCTCCACAAAAACAAACAAACAAATGAACTGCCACAGGTTCCACTTCTGCATTTCCTGCACATCTTTCAGAGACAAAAGCCAAAATGCTTAACAACTGTGAGGACTACAGTTGCTACCTCAGTTGCTAACTGCAGTGGTGTTCTTTCTTCTCTCCTCCTCCAGTGTCCACTTGAAACTATCCATCACAGATTTATACTAAAGCATTCACCTTTCTACTTTTGCTAAAGCTACACACTCGCCCTGGCTTACCAACAAGCTTTCTCTATCCTCTTCTTTCCGCTGGCATCAGAGTTTCTACCCTGAGACCCTTGGTACACATCTAAAGTACAATGATCTATTCCCACCCACATTCTTCCTGAAGGCCACCATGCAATTCCCAGACAAGAGTCACAAAAACCTAACAAAGACAGCAAATAAAATAAACAAAAAAGTTTTAATCTAAAAAAACCAAAACACAAAACTATTTCCATCATAGATGGCAAGAACTCTTTTATATTTAAAAGGTTGTTAGAATTTTTCTTGATGTATTTGTAAATGATGAAATGATGTTCATCTTAATTTTACTAAGATTACAGGTGAATATGGTATTTTATGCTTACCTTAATTTTTGATATATTTATTTGTTTAACCCTTCGAATTTCCTTAAATGAAATTTTTATGTTGATGAATCTCATTCCTATTGACAATAATGAAAAATGTTAACTAGATCTAGTAATTAGATTACTACTATTTTCTTCTAACTTTAACTCCATTTATCACAATGGGGATACCTAAGGATTTTAATTAATTATTTATTCTAGTACAAATTAGGGTACCTATATCTTTAATCTGCCAACTTTATTTCTTTGAGATATACTATGTTTACAATTATTTTGAAATATTTATTTTTGTGTTTTAAATTATTTAATAACTTTATGTTTATATATTGCATCTGAGCACATGTGCACCAGCTTTTTGCAAATTTCCTTAGAGACCAAATGAGGAGGTTGGATCCCAAGAAGCTGGAGTTTTAGGTGGTTGTGAGCATCTGAGTTAGGGTACTGAGAACTGAACCTGAATTCTCTGCAAGGTCAACAAGTACCCTTAAACACTGAGCCATCTCATGTCCTAGTTCTTCCCTTCCATTCCTGAAACCTGTTTACTCAGACTACAGTTCAAAATGCTACATTGTCTCATATGGACAATGCCTTCTTGATCGTGAAATAGGGATACCAGCCTCTGCCAGGGAACAACACCAGAGTAGCAGCTATCAAATAAGGATGTCCTACACTAATCCTCTAA
Organism: Cricetomys ansorgei; assembly: GCA_026225945.1. NCBI lineage: Eukaryota > Metazoa > Chordata > Mammalia > Rodentia > Nesomyidae > Cricetomys > Cricetomys ansorgei. The sequence goes on from JAMJFZ010001816.1 coordinate 9,469,270, forward strand.
TGTCTAAATTCAGCATGAAGAATTGGGAAATTAAATTTGACAGTGATAAATCATGGTGCTTTCTAGCTCCCTTTCATGTAAAATATTTCCTTCATACTTTCTCTGCCTCTTTAAGGCAATCTATTAGTTTTAAAACACAGGATTTGTCATGAAATGTAGTATCAGTACTTTACAGCAGCTTGTCATGCTGTTAGGACTGGACTAGAGGTTACTCGGTCTATGCTCACCTGCCTCAAAATTATCCTCAAAGCTGCTGTTACAGAAATGGTAGGAAGCATGCTGTATGTGCTCCTCACTTACTAAAGGGAGCTTAATAATCACCCTATTATACAAGAGCTTACACGTGGAACACACATGATGAAGGAGCTAAATTTTATTCATTCTCTAGCGCCTAGGGAATCAGAGACAACCTTACTTTGAGTGTATATTGTGGGCTATTAATCACCTAAATGCGATGAGACATCACTTTTTTTTTAACACTAGTAGGATGGGAACGTCTGCTTAGCCATAAGAGCATGAGATATAGGTTCTCCTCACAGCCCTCACCTTATTGTCTTTCTACGACCTTAAAACTCCATTAACAAATATTTTACCACAACGACAATATCGCTCACTCTTCAGGTTGGACCACTGAGTCTGAGACCTTGCAGAAACACAAACATGAACTTAGCTTGGGTGTCTGCAGATTCCCTTTTCCAAGGTTCACTGCACTTGTCTATTTTCTATAAAACAACACAATATTTTCTCTTTTTTTCGTTTCTCAAGACAGGGTTTTCTCTGTTGTAACTCTGGCTGTTCTAGAACTCACTCTGTAGACCAGGCTGTCATTGAAGTCACATACATCTGTCTCCCCCCCCCCCCCCCCCCCCCCCCGGCTCCCAAGTGCTGGGATTAAAGAAGAGCACCACCACCACCAGGCACAGAATTTTCTTGTTTATCATCCTATCATAATCATATTCCTAATTCATTTGTCATGCTTTATATATCTTTTAGTATAGAAGAGAATGGTTATTTAAAACTAAGTTATTTTGCATTCTTCCCCATAATCTTATCATGAGAACACAGTGTTCTTATATGTTTATAAATTTAGGAAAAACAAACTATTTTGAGTCTGTCTTTATCTGTCTCTGCCTCTCTGTCTCTCTCTCTCTGTCTCTCTCTCGCTCTCTCCCTCCCTCCATTTCTCCCCACTCCACACCTCCCATGTTTTGTATTTCTTGGAAACAGATTTTAAGATCAAACATATGTTTGTTTCTGTCTTCTACAGGCTTCAGAAAGATGGGTGGCCATGAGGAGCACACGCTTGAAATTAGCTCCAATGGCTTCAGTTAGATGATTTGACTAATAGACACATATTGGGTTCAGGAAACACATTTTCTATGTTACACATTAAGTATATGCATCAATAATATTATATTGTGGTCGACTTTAATGACACTTTCATCTTACTGCTCTTTAGGTCAGACAACAAAAACAAGGAACATGCTCTAAATTGTACACAGTAAGTATTGAATATACTCAATGATCTGTAGAGAATACTTAATTATCAAATTATCTATTTATTGCTTGTATGCTGGTTCCTTTCTGGGAAGCCCTTCCATTCTCAGTCAGGAGTTACTTCCCATCTAAAAAATAAGACTGTGTTTGTTTATCTCAAAATAGATACTCAAAATTATACATTTATATTTCTTATGATATAAACTATAAATAGTATAAGATGCTAAGTAATATTATGAGACTTACATAATATATTAAATAAAATTGTCAGACTTAGTTACATCTACAAAATGGACTCAAAAACCTTGAGACTACATTGTTTTATTTGAAACATTTTGTTTATTTTTTATAGAATATATTAAAGCCTAATGAATTTATCTGAGGCTTGAAATTTAAGAAAACATTCTTCTTATTATAAACCATCTTAAACTATGGTGACATAACAGTTCATTATGCAATTCACAGTTACCAAATAAAATATTCACATTGTATTATTGTCACAATAAAGTAAAGCAATTTATTACAATTTTTGCTGAAAGTAGACTTTTATGTAGTTTTTACGTCTCAGAACATTGTGTAGCTTCTAGACTTATAGAGTCTTATCTTTCATTAGCAAAGAGCTGTACTATATATTTTGTTACATTTGTTAGTCATGGACTGAAGGCGATGAATACCAAACAAGTGTTTTATCCTATTTTATTAGATCTCCAAGGCTCAAAGCAGCTCAAATGTCAACAACGACTATAATGCCTATAACTCACATTCTTATCTTTTGTGCTTTCTCATTTATTTTAAAAGTCTACTACTTTTTACAGATACCACACCACTTCACCTAAACCCTCTGTATTTAATAATTCTTTCTCTGTTTAGTTTGGGGTGTAAATAAATACATAGCTCTAGTTCAGAATTAAAATGCTGTTTCATTCTATGTGAATAATGAGAACCTTGTACACATCAGATGTCTGTGCAGTGGGAGGGAATTTTATTGCGGAGATAAGAAAAGAAAGTGCAATAGTAACTACTTTGAAGCGTCAGTGTATGATTTGCCAAGTTCAGGACAATCTATATGCTGATCATTAAAAAAAAAGAAAAGAAAAAAAAGAAAAGGAAAGAAAGGTTCAGAAAAAGAGCTGAAATGAGAGTGTTGGACTTCAGGGATCCAAACTGGGACCCCCAGGGTCCAAACCAGAACGCCACATCCCCACAGAGACTCACAGACAAGATATCGATGCAAATAGCAAGAGGATTTATTCCAGTGCATTGGGACCGTTCTAACACGAAGGATAGAAGCCGGCCCCAAGGAGCAAATGGTGAAGCTTTTTATACAGTTGTTGGGCATAAACCGAATTGGTACAAGTTGATTGGTCCCCAAATTGTTTTCTCATTTTGATAGATAGGGGCCAGTTAACCTTTAAGTTGATGATAGCAAGGTCACGGACACCAGGAAATGTACACTTAGGGTAAAGTCCCTTGCCCAAGGCTATTAGGCGGTGCCTGTAGCCGCCGCTCATTTTAGGAATTTGGGCTGGGTCACAGTGCTCTTGAATTAAGCCTGACAATAATTGTTTTGTGGTTTCTGGGATGGGCTAGTTCCTGGAACAGGGAGTTCTGGAATGTCCTGTTAAGAGTTTAGGATTAATGACCAGGGCCTGGGGTCTCCGGCCTCACATAAACCCTTTCAAGAGAATAAAACCTCCAGAAAGCAGTGGGCAAAATGAAAGTGGCCATGAACACCCAGAATTGAGTCCAGGCTTTGAGAATACGAGATATGTTCTTCCTAAATGACAGTCTATCATCTATTATTTTAATTAATTTTTATATTTTTCCTGTTTTTAAAGCTGAACTGGAAAACGAGTAACTCTCCTTACACTTCAGAATAGCATCATTCCATGTCCTGTGTATTATTAAGATATTCAATAAGAGTTACATAAATATTTTATGAGATAAAAATTGAATTCACAGATGGTTGATGTGGGATTCTGTTATTACTGAGTCATTGGTATTAACGAGAGAAATGTAGTGAACTTGAATGTTATTGATGGCAAGTTTTTAAAATGAAATATTTAAGGAAGTTTATTTAATTAAAATTATGACAATTAATTAAATAAGTAATTTGTAGGCTTGTCTTTGTGTCTGGGAGAAGGGGGTGCACCACAGCACGACAGTATGGATTTTAAAGGACAACATCTTCTAGTCAGTTCTCTCCTTTGACCGTGTGTGCCCTGGAGATTAAAATCACATCCTTGGGCTTGGTACATGTGCATTTATCCACTGAGTCATATCTTCAGCCTAAAGAGGGTGAGTGTTTTAAGAAAATAATTTTGTAAAGATCTACCCCATCCATCTGTGAATACTATTTTCCCTAATGTGTGATTAATAATGTATGAGAATTTCCAGGGGACAGAATAATTTGTGACAGACAGAGTGAAGATTTAACAGGGACATGCTTAGGCACTGACTAACTGCTGGTATGAAGAAAGAAAAGGGAAATAGTGAGGGAAAAAGCGATGTTCTCTGGAGAGTCCTGGCCATATGTTAGTTTAATTATCCACTTATTAACTGATTCTCTTTAGAATTATAATAAAATATTCCCTACTCATCTGTGACTGTAAATATCTTTGCAAACATTTCTTCCTATGTTTTGAGTTATGTTCATTTTTATAGCTATGCCTCAACAATTAAATCTTATAGCCACATCTTCTGCATAACATAAGAGTATAAACAATGGCAGAAATTATTTTATAACCAATGTAAACTATGCTACTTAAAATCATACCTACTGTTTTCATGACTAGAATTGTATGTGTCGAGTATGATTACTTCTCTACTATCTCATCCTAAAATGTTGCCATTAAATAGCTAATAATTTTTAGTTTCGTGTTGTCATAAATACAAACCCAATATGTTCATTTCAAATTTCCCAGATTGCAAGAATACATTGCTGAAAATGAAGCAAACACATCTGTGTTTTAAAAGCCTCATAATATTAAATCTATAAAAGAATAAACTTTTTGTAATTTTATTCAGATTTTTGCAATCCCTTAAAATAATTATGAATATTGAGCCTTTTGAAATGTTCCTGCAATTTACTATATAAAAGTAAATGTCAAGGGACTGAAGAGATAGCTCAGCAATTAAAAACACATATTGATCTTGTTGTGAACCAAAGTTCAGTTCCAGCATTCATATCTGGTAGGTCAAAGCCACAAGAGACACTGTTCTAATCATTATAATAATTGCAAGGAATATATTATAATTAATTAATATTAACATTCTAATTAATAGAATTTGTGTTGCTTTTTTATTACTACGTAGATCCTTAAAAAATAATTTAAAAGAGGAAAGATATATTAGTTCACAATTTCAGAGGTTTCAAAACCTTACCAGATAGGTCCATTGTTGACAAGTCTGTTGTGAGGCAGAACTCACTAGTATATGAACATGGTTCATCTCATAGCAACTGGAAAGTAAAGAGAGGTAAGAATAAGGGGCTCAGGCTAAGATACCAACTTGAAAGGCAAGCTTCTTAGAAAATAGTTCAGATAGGCCCATATTTCACAGCTTCTCATCTCATAAATCTATTCAGAATTTAAGAGCCACCATAGATTAAATAATTGATTGTTTTAGAGTCCTTAACAGTCAGTCATCTCTGGAAATGACTTTATAGGTAAATCCAGAAGTAGCCTCATTAATTTCAAGGATTCTCAGATTATGAGAGTTCAGATTATATATCAAAATTCGCCATCATAATCCACTCTTGTCAACTTGACACTTAACATGTTATATTATACTGTAATTAATGTGTAAGAAAATTTAAAAAGTTGTATTACAGGCTATCATGATATAAATATCCTACATAAAGCTGAAAACGCACTAATTATTTTTATAAAATTCCAACTCTATTGCTAACTAGGTAAAGTGACTGCTTCACAGACATGAGGATCTGACTTGAAATCCTTCAAACGTATGTAAAAGTATAACAGAGAAGTATATCCTGCTGTCCCTACTTCGCAGAGCAGAGACAGAAATATCCCCTGAAGCTCATTGGTAGGCCAGCCTAACTGAGTCAATAAGATTCAATTTTAATGAGGCCCTGTCTCAAAGACCACAGGTGAACAGTAATAGAAGTAACACATGCAATATTAACATCAGGTCACAACATGGGCATATGCAATCCTGAAATCACATACACCAGTGTCATGCACCACACACACACAAACACACACACATGCATATGAAAAAATAGATACTTTGACTCCTAAGTAGGTTTTTTAACTACTTTTGAAATTTTCACTTTTATTTCTCAAAAATATCATTTAAAAAAATGTGAGTATACTTCTCAGAGTGTGTACAACTTCTCAGAGTGATTTATAACACATGCATATACACTAATAAGTTATAATTTAATAAAAACATGCACTTCATATTCTCTTTAAGAATATCTAACATTAAGAAATTCCATTAACTTATTCCAATTTGTTTTTCCACATATCTCAGTCTATAGCTTTATGAGACAGGACAATACAATTTATATTGATTTTAAGTCAATATTTATTGAACTTTTAATGACTCAATATAAGAATTATAGAAAGAAGTCCATATAGATTACCTTTAATTATTTATGTGACTTTATCAAGCAATTACTTCACTTTTGACAATTATGAAGTTATGGGTCTTTGGCATAAATTAATATATAGTCCTTCATTAAAAATATTCATTGAGCATATACTGAATACTTGCTTTAATATTCATGCTAGAAATCTATTCATTCATACACAAATCAGCAGCTTTACATTAATTTGTTTACATAGACTATATCAATTCTCATTCAAATGCCTTTTAAATGCTAGAAATTTTGCAAGTAAGTGGCAATCTTTCTTCATGAGAACTTGACATCGAAGATAGAAAAGATAATAAATTAGAAAATGACAAATGCCTGCCAGAAGATAAGGTACACGTCTCTCTCTCCGTTTCCTCGGACCCAGTCCTCCAATCTTTTAGCTCATTCTGTAACAGAACACCAGCTTCAGGCTTCCTTCCCTGAAGCTTACATCTCCTGTGTATTTCACAAACTACTCTCTCCAAGTCTCCCTCCCCCAACTTATTGCTGTATCCTAGCCACCACTCAGTTCATTTTTATAGAATGAGCACACATCTTTAATCTCAACTCTGACAATGAAGTAGAATGAAGTCTGAGATTGAATCAGAGTAAAGTCTGAGATTCAACCACTGTGAAGACATGCCAAACTCACACTATGTGGAAGCAGGCTCTTGATTCAAAGAGACACAGGGAATTCAGAGAACAGTGAGGGACAGTCTGAAACAGGCAGCCAGGCAGTCAATTAGAGAATCTGTTAGATAAGACACAGAGGCAGTCTGATGCAAAGACACAGAAGCAGTTCAGAGGAAGGAAGAGTGAGTTTGGGAGAAAGAGTCAGCTAATGGCAAGAGTCAGTTTGAAGACAAGAAGAACAGTTCACTCAGAGAAGTTGGGGGAGTCATCCAGAGTCAGGAGAGTTTACAGTTTACTCAGAAAGTCAGCCAGCTCAGAAGGTCAACTTGAACCAGTCAGCTTGGTGAAGAGTTCGAGTCAGAACAGCAAGTGAGTTGAACAGGCCGATCAAAAGAGTCAGTTGAGTTCCGTACAGCTCCAAGTTCAGGAAGAAACTATTCAGAGTGAGTCAGCTTCAGAGACTGAATATGAAATCCTCTAAGGATTGGGGATTGAATTAGTTAAGAATAAACTGTCTTTTGCCCTGAATCTACATCAACAACAAAGAAAGAATATTGGGAACTACAAGGGAAAAAAAATCTACAATAGGAAAGATTTTTACCAACGTCACATTTTATAGAGGAATAATATCCAAAAATATATAAAGAACTCAAGAAACTAGACATTGAAAACACAAAACAATTTTTAAAAAATGAGATATAGATCTAAACAGAGATTTTAAGTCAAATAAAACATTTGTTGTACCCTTAAAAAATGACATCAAAAATGTTCAGGGAAATGACTGGAACCAGTAAAACAAAAAAAAAAACAAAAAAAAAACCCAAATACCAAACAAACAAACAAAGAAACAACAACAAAACACCTTAGTGAGTTAAGGCAGACTCAGGATGAAAATATGTATTCACTTAAAAGTGGATATTTGACATTAAGTAAATGATACCAACATACAAGCCATAGACCTAGAAAAGTATGTAAAAGGAAGATTGGGGTGGGGAGGGGGGTAATACATGGATTTTCCTTGGAATGGGAAGTAAAATAGATTTTAGGAGTTGACTGGGTCTAGTAGGGAAAGGGAAGGGGGTTCAAGTGTGAGGGTTCAAGTGTGAGGAGTTTGGATTGAGGGAAATAGTTTAGGCAGAGATGACTGGAATTGGCAGGATTTTTAGGGTGGTGTGGAAACCTAGAGCAGTGGAAATTTCATGGAATCTATGAAGGTGATCCTAATGAAGACTCCTACTCATGGGGGGAGGGTATATCAAGTCTCAATTGGGCATCACATGTGGCCAGTCAAGGCCTCCAGTAGTCTGTCAGGGTTGAATTCAATTGTGTTGTTGGCCAAGGGGTTACCATGGAAATCTCAAAGCAACTTAGGCTGTTGCTAAGTCAAAAGGTTTTTCTCCTCAAACTGACAGTGTGGCCCCATTGCTGACAACACCCACATAACTCCTTGAACACAGAATTCTAGAGCTGGTGCTTACATGGTGTCTTCATCCATACATTCTAGTCTCTGTGGTGAGGGAATGTACTTTCCAGAGGAAAAAATACAAGTAAAAAATACACACCAGCTGAGTCCTAATCCTTTGATAAACAATATGTCTTGCATGAACAATATCCTATGGGGGCACAGAACTGTAAGTTGCATATTCAGGGGACCCTGCATGTTCCATGTCTGTTCCTTCAGTTTCTGTGGGTCCTTAAGAGTGCTAGCTAGTTAGGTGACACTGAGGGGCTTGTTCTCCTGGTGTCATTATGCAATTCTTATGATGTCAGTTTTTTTAAAGCTGAGTAATACTCCATTGTATAAATGTACCAGATTTTCTTTATCTATTCTTCTGTTGAGGGGCATCTAGAATATTTCTTCTTTCTGGCTATTATGAAGAAAGCTGGAATGAATATGGTTGAGTAAGTATCCTTGTGGTAGAATAGACTCCTTTGGGTCTTGAGGTAGATTAATTGAGAATTGAGATTGATTCCCACCTTCCATAGGAACTGCCATATTTGTTTCCATAGTGGCTGTAAAAGTTTGCACTCCCACCAGCAATGGAGGAGTGTTTCCCTTGCTCTACATCCTCACCAGCATGAGCTGTCACTTGCGTTACTGATCTTAGCCAACCTGACAGGTGTAAACGGAATCACAAAATAGTTTTGCTTTATGCTAATAGGTAAGTATATTGAATGTTTCTTTAAGTGTTTCTCAGTCAGTTGTGTTAAAAGTATAAAAAATATATATGAAAATTCTATAAACATCAGAGTTTGTTAAAAAAGATAATTTCATTCATCTCTTATAATCTTTTATGTACAACATATTACATTTTACTAAATTTTCCTATTTATTACACATATGAAATTCTTCACAGTTCATAACAAATCACAGATAAATGTAACAAGTTATACTGCTTCACAGCACAATGGGGTGATTATAGTTCCTTGTTGACCTATGAGAGCTAGAAGATAGGAGGCAGAAAATGCCAAACATTTAAAGGCTTGCTAATGAGGAGAATTGAAAATGACTTCAACATGAGCAGTGTATGTTATGACAATATGCAGACACATTGTATCATATCCTGATACTATCCAGTAGTAAACTACATGGTATATGGTAGCGAAAGTACCATAGAAAAGGGAAAGTAGGTGTTTCTAACTTTGAGAAATATCTAGAAATGATTTAAGTGAAATTGCACATTTATCTACTTCCCAAGTGATGTTCATTGCTCTACTAATATACCTTATTTCAGACATTATATTGAATAACATTTTCTTATCTTCAAATAAAATATTTTCCTGTGTTAGTAATACATTGAGATGATTACTTTGCCAGCATTGCAGGGTCAACCTAAATGTTGTGATATCTCATTTTTTAAAGGATTCCACTTTCATATATTAGGAAATCAGGAAAAAAAATGCCAGTGTTGTGACTTGGAGGGTTCTGATAAACAAGGAAGGACTTAGTATTAGAAATGGTTGGCTGTTGCTTCTCCTTTGGAAAAAATATTTAGATACTTTACTAAGAAAGTATGCTGGATGGGGTCTTTTGTGGTCACACCTATTTTATGAGAATAGAAGAATTTTAGGATTTTGTTCAAAGAATCATGCTCAATTTTTTTTTACTATCTCCTTCCCATTCAATCTCTTTCATATGTCCAATTAAATACCTACTTACTGTCAAGGTCCTTTGTCAAAGGAGTGTTGGAAGAATTTCAGGATCACTGCAATGTGATTGCTATTGTCTGAAGCTATGAAGCTTTTTGATTAAGTAAAAATTTTCTGTTGAGTTTGAATCTTTGCCCATGATACATACACTCCAGACTATGGCAAAGTTCATAGGAATGGATATATCTTAACACTTGTATAGTCAGCTTTAACTCATAAATAGTGATTTACAAAGTGTTAAATAATTCACTAATATTCAATACCTTTTAAAGTTCACTTTGTTGAAAATAATTTTATACAATATATTCTGAGTATGTTTTCCCAGTTTCTCCCAGAGTCTCTCCCTTTCCTACCTGCAGAAATCCATACCAATTCTTTACTTTCTCAAGAACAGGAAGCTAAAATAATAATAATAAAACAGATAAGATAAAATAAAAGCAAATAATGATATGACAAAACCAACAAACAGAAGAAAAAGAACCAAAGAAAAAGCACACAAAACACTTATCAATGCAGAGACACACATGTTTGCAAACACAGTTACATAAATACACAAACCCAGAAATTATAACATAAAACCATAAGGAAAACAACAACAACAAAACAGAAAACAAAGAACCTCCAAAATACATTTGAGAACACTTTGTGTTCGACATTAACTGCTGGGCATAGGAGCTGCAGTTCACTGGGTCTTCCCTTAAAGTGGTTCGTATGCTCAGATTCTCTTCAAAGAAACTAATTTTTCAATTGTGATCTAACAACAAGCAGATATAGCTTCTGGGTTAGGAATACAGGCTTGTCTCTATTTCTACTCATGGTGGTGGGACTTTATCTGGTCCAGACCTGGACAGGCCATGTTCATGCTGCCACAGTCTCTGTGAATTCATTTGTGCATTCATTTTATTGTGTTTAGAAGTACTACTTTTCTTGCTGTCCTCTATTTCCTCTTGCTCTTAAACATAAACCATAATTGTTCCCATCTGATGAAAGAGAAAGCTTCTGTGATGATGAGTTATGAAGACACTGATCTATGACTAAGGCAGACTCATTAGGGTTCATCTTATAGTTCCTTAGGCAGAATGGTAGTATTTGCTTTTCCTCTGTGTGCTTGGCCAATCTAGTCTCACATTCTTAGCTACCAGAGTAGTGCCTGAGATGATTCCATCCCATGGAGAAGGCCTTAATTCCAATCAGATATTGATTGGGTACTCCCACAAGTTTTGTTCCACTACTGAACTGGTACCTCCATCAGGCAGGTCACCACTGTAGATTAAATGATGTGACTGGGTTGATGTTTACCTTTCCTTATTGCTGGTATGCAGAATAACTATGAGTTCCGTGAGCACTAGTCAGTAGTGGTGAAGACTTTTGATTAGGCAGCAGCTCAATGCCTCTGAATTAAATGACATGTATAGTTGTTGTTTCCAGCAGAAAACACTTACCACCAGGTTATTGAGAGTCAGCAATAGCCTTAGAAATATCCTTGCTTGAATGGAGAATCCCATGGGGCCCATTTTGCTAACTTGATTAGATGAAACACAGTGTAAGAACGTAAGGTATTATTTGATTGTGAGAGAAGTCAAGCTGGGCATCTGTCTTCACTTTTAGTTGGTAATACCATTTAGATTGTCTTCATATATGTATATATTTTAGAAATCTTCTATTGTATTAGGTTTCCATACCACCTCTCATATGACCTTTAATTTTAACTGTCATTCCCCATAGTCTTTCCCTTGTCTCCCTCTCCATTCCCCTTCCCAAACTGATCTTACCATTCCAGTGCACCCCCTCCCATCCATTCACAGCTATCTTGTCAATTTCTCCTTCCTATGGCAATCTAACCTTCTGCTTCAGTCCCTTACTCTATTCCTAAACTTTATGGTTATATAAATTGAATTCTGCTTATCAAGAACTAAAAACTAACATCCATATATACCAGTAAATATTCTGTTTTCTAAGTGTGTCTGGGTTACTTCAGTCTGGATGATTTTTTCCAGCTCCATCTATTTATATGTGAATTCCATTTTTTAATGTTATACATATGTATACATTTTCTTAATCCATTCATAAATCAACAGACATGTAGTGTGTTTCCAATTTCTGGCTAGTATTAATCGAGCAACAGTGATCCTGGTTGAGCCAAGTATCTCTGTAGTTAGATGTAAAGTCCTTTGAGTAACAGTCTAAGATAAGTAGATTGTGAGAAAACACGGTATTGATTTACATAGTCACAGCACACATTTCCATTCCCACCAGCAATGGATGAGTATTCTACTTACTCCATATTCTCATCAGCTTCAGCTGTCACTTGTTGTATTGATAGTAACCATTCTGTCAGGTGTAAGATGAAATCTTAAAGTAGTTCTCATTTGCATTTCCCTGATGAATGAAAGTGTTGAATACTTCATAATTATTTCTCAGCCATTTATGTGTCTACTTTTTAATAATTATCTGTTTAGATCTGTGCTCCATTTTAATTGGGTTATTTGTTTCTTTGATGTCCAGTTATTTGAATTTTTATATATTTTAAATATTAGCCTTCTACCAGATAAGCAGTTTGTAAAAATAGTTTCCTATTATGTACCATGCTGTTTTGTCTGAATGAAGGTACCCTTTGCCATACAAAAGCTTATCAGTTTCATGAGGTCCATTTATTAATTGTTGTTCTTCATGACTCTACTAAGAGTATATACTGTTCAGAAAGACTTTCCTTGTACAAATGAGTTCAAGCCTATTCCCCCTTTTTTTTCCTATCAGGTTCAGTATATCAGTTTTTAATGTTGGGGTCTTTGATTATTCCGCAATTGAATTTTGTACAGGGCAATAAATATGGATCTCTTTGCATTTTTCTACATTTAGACATCAAGTTTGACTGGCACCATTTTTGGAGGATACTATTTATTTTCCACTGTACATTTCTGGCTTATTTATCAAAAAATCAGGTATCTATTGGTGTGTGGACTAAGTCTGGTTCTTCAATTCAATTCCACTGATTATTGTGTCTGTTTCTGTTCCAATATCATTCTGTTCCAATACTATAGCTATGTAGTACAATTTAAGGTTAATGATAGCTATATTGATACCCACAACAGTTCATTATTCTTCAGAAATCTTTTTAGATATATTGGTTCTTAGCTTTTCCATATAATGCAGAAAATTTTCCTTTCAATCACTGTGAAGAATTTTGTTTTTAATTTGATGAGGATCGCAATAAATATGTAAACTGATTTTGGAAGGATAGGCATTTTTTACTATATTAATCCAACCAAACCATGATAATGGTATTAATTTCTATCTTCTGATATCTTCTTAAATTTCTTAATTCAATGTCTTAATTATGCTACTATACAAGTGTTTAACTTGCTTGATTAAAGATGCTTTGAATTGGATATTTTAGGCTATTGTGAAAAGTATTGTGGCTGTGATTTATTTTTTAGTCTGTCATTTATATATAAGAAGGCTAATGATTTCTGTGTATTAATTTTATGCCTTTATACCTTGCTGGAAATGTTTATCAACTATAGAAGTTTCCTGGTAGAGTTTTAGGGTTACTTATGTATACAATTATATCAAGTTAAAATAAACTTTGATTTTTTCCCTTCCTATTTAAATCTACTTGATCTCCATCAATTGTCTTATTTTTCTAGATTAAGACCTTGAGTTACATATTGCATAAGTATGCATAGAGTTGACATCATTATCTTGTTCCTATATTAAAGGAAATTCATTGACTTTCCCCACATTTAGTTTGATGTTAGCTGTGGGTTTGTTGTAAATAAGGTTAATCATGTTGAGGTATATCTAATGTATGCCATAAAGAAATAAGGATGGGTTAGAGTAGGGATGGGAGTTTGGGAGGTATGGCTGGGATGGTACATAGAAAGGAGTAAAACTGCTTTTGCCACTGGGATCTGAGAGTGCCTCAGAAAAGGAGGGAAGGCGGGCCCCTGAAAGATGTTTGCTATAAAGCTGGAGATGATACTGGAGAATTGGAAAGATAGAACAGGCAAGAGAGTGAAGATCTCCTGTCTGATTCCTAGGCCTGTGTGGCCAATGGGTTTCTAGGTAGAGTGTGTCTCTCTTGTTTGCTGACTCCTTTGCAGTTGTGGTTTGAAGAACGAGATAGACTCCAGGATTGGGGACTAAGGCAAAGTGCTCCAATACTTGTCTTAATTGTGTTTTATGAGTCAAATCCCTATCAAGCCAAATTTTTAAACTTTAAATGAATCTATTGGTTGTATTTTTATTGGTATTTTCAAGGTGAATCTGGTCATATATTTTGTAATAATGTGAACATATTACATCTAAAAATGTTTAAATATCTTCTTCCCGAGGAAATTGATCAGTTTCCCCTTTATTATTTTACTGTAATGGGCCATTCTTCCTTGTCTCCGCTAGTATTGTAGGGTTTTTTTTGTCTTTTTCCTTTTGAGAAGTTATTATGAACTAGCATTAACATAATGTTTCTAGATACTAGATTATTTTATTTGTTTTTGTGGTCTTGAGGATGGAGCTCTGGGCTTCCCAAATGCTATGCAAGTGTTCTACCACTGAGAATAGATTCACTTTTATTATCTATTTATGTCTGCTACAATATTAGCCCCAGGATCAACAAGTTCTGATAATAGTATAAATATCAAGAAATATTAGATGAATGGATGGTCATTTATATATTTCCTATATTTTAAAATTATCATCAGTAACAGTGTTTAACTATTCCATCTATGAGAACAATGTCTCTGTAAAGTTGATTTTATTAAAAATATGAGTCTGATGGATATTTCTGAAACTATGGCTTCTTTAAACTACTTATAACCAGAACTTCCTTCAGAATAAATCAGTTCTTATGAACTTCACTATATTACTACTTGTACTCTGTGAAAAGAACAAACCATCGTCTGTTTGATTATAATTTGCTTTATGACTAACATTGAATGGCTGCCTTGGGATTGTTTTTTCTTGAATTCAGCCTTTTCATGATCAATAGGCTTCCCCCTTGAGGGATCATTAGAACACAAGTTGACATTCATTAGTATGTAGAAGATGAACAACACAATGCATTTGCTTTTTGTTCTACAATATGGTATTATTTACTTCAATATGCAAATCTATATCATGGCAACAAATAAATATGTGACAATAGTTCCCTAACTTTTACATTTAACAATCTTAAAATGACTCCCTTAGGATTAACTCTATTTTAAAATGATTTGATTGCTTAGTCATAGCATCTTGTTGTGAAGAAGTAATAACTATATTTTGTTTATTACTGAGTTTTGAGATTAGAAGGCAGTGCCTGAGTAAGAAAGCTTTGTAACTTGGCTGAGAGTACCAAGAAGAATGTATCATTTTGGTTTGGATTGTTATAATAACTTACTTTTAATTTTAGTTAAATTTAGTAGAATATTAAAATATTGCCTTTTAACAAGAAAACATTAAGAGTATTATGTATCAAAACAAAATTCTATTTGTAGAAGGGACAAAAGATAACTCCTTTTCTTTGGTAAATCTAGTGGTACCACAAAATATGTTAAAGCATGAGAAGCCACACAGTTCCAAAAGAATTTTATTGAGAAACACTGACTGTAGGAAGAACAAAGAAACACTGGATAAATTTTAAGCATTTTTTAATGTTAATTATCCTTTAAAGTTATACTAAATATTGAAAACATATTCATTGAAAATTTATCCCATTTTTTACTATGAAAAGTGTTAATCATTTTTACTTTAATGACATATTCATTCAGACATGGGGAACATTCATAAATTGAATTTGAACACATGATATATTATTGAAATTAGGTCTAGTAGCCAGAATATAGAGTAATTTTAGCTCTCAAAATATCCCTTTTGTGGTCCTGAGTATTAGAACTCTACATCTATTCATGGCAAAACCTTTGTATTTGGATTTCTATGTATCTGCATATTTTTGCTATTCCAAAATGGCTCATATTTCAGACAGTAGCCAATATTTTGACTCAGTTCTTCCTAGTTCAATTGAGATCTATGCATGTTGCTGAATAAAACATTATTTCATTTCTTTTTATGGCTTCATGTGATGAGTCACTCACTGTTCATCTAGCCATTTACCAAGTGAACAGCCACTTGGGCTTTTTCTTTTTTTTTTTTGAAGCAATTATGCTTTGTATTTTCTGCAGATATTGGATTTATGTGGGAGTTGTTTGATTGTTTGTGATCTACACAACCTATCAGTAGAACACCTATGGAGTTCTGAATCAAATAAAACACCTGAGCTAAGACTCTCAGGGTTCCACTGTCCAGTAAGGTGATTGCCATGATAGTGGTTTCCTCTGCAGAGTTATGGAAGGGTTTGCACATTATGAATATGCCTCCATGTCTCCCTTGGTGAGCCAACACTGTAGGCATATTATAACAAATGGTGCATGCAATGTGAACCTAATATAAGATGGTGGGCAGAAAATAAAGAAGGGTATGACATCACCCCTGCTAACATATAATGAGAGACAATGAAGAAAGAAAAAGAAACTCCAAACCTCACAGAGTCCACTTTGTTTTGTTTTCTGAAAACCTGTCCAGATACTGGTGAGGTGAGGCTGTCCTGATAAGACACATCTGCTGTGGTGATTAGAACTCTACCAATGAGGGAACCCTTCCTGCAGGCAAAGTTGCCAGTTATTTCTCCTGCAAATCAGACACTATCTTAAAATCTGTAAAGTGTTTCCTTAGGGTCAGCACACAGAAGATGTCTTCCAGAATTGGCTGAGGTTGTATCTCATGCTGGTAACCAAACTTGGTACTGTAAGAGTCAACCAGGTGATGCTGGTTTTTGAAGGACTGAAGGGGTCATGGAGAACAGCTGAGGCTTGGAACTGTGAAAGGCCAGGAGGGGCCACTGGTAAAAGTGCAGCCTCAGTAGCAGTAGAAGGCCCAGATTAAAGGTTCACGCAGATAAGTTGAGCTTATGAAGAGAGCCATGAAGACAGCTAATAGAGTCCATTGGCAAAGGTGCAGCCTCAGTGGCAGTTCAAGACCCATACTGAAGGGGTAATGTAAAGAAGTTGAAGCTTGGCAGCAAGAAGACAGCCCAGGAGAGGCTACTGGTGAAAGTGCTGTCCAGTTGCAGCAGAAGGCCTCACCTTTCTGAAGGCCAGTATAATGGGATGGCTGCCAAGAACAGCAGCAACAGTGGAAGGTAGCCTGGAGGACAATCTGTGTGTGCAGCAGAAAGAATAGTCAGATCCAAGCCCTTTGGAGGAACCCAGAAGTTATTGGGTGAATTCCAGATAATTGTACATTCATAGTGTTTTTTTTTTCCTGCTGTCTGAAGGTACTTGTAAACAGCTTGCTAGATGTTTGATTTTATTTGGTCCTGTTCATTTGCAATCCTTATGATTGTTCCTCTTGTAAATAGTTTTGATGGCATAGTGTTAGTTTGTATTGTAGACCTAAAGCAATTATTTTGTTTTATACAGAAAAGGAGAAATGTGGAAATTTAGTTTTAGTTATGTATAAAATAGCTCTTTTGTGAACTATTGGGTGAGGGTCTTCCTAGGTCTTGGCATTTTGTATTATCCGAAGGTGTTGGATTTATGTGGGAAATGTTTGATTGTTTAAGATCTGCAAGTGCTAACAGAAGAACATGTAAGGTATTCTGAATTAATATAATTACCTGTGATGTGCAGGGTTGCACTGTCCATGATGGCACTGGTGGTGATGATGATTCCCTCTGCTGAGGTCTGGCAGGGTATCCTGTGAGGTATCCTATGTGAAAAATGCCTTCTTGTCTTCCTGGTGAGATACAATGACAGTCTGATAACTGCTACTAACTGTGAAGGGTATAGGCTTTTGAAACTTCAAAAGTGACACACCTTCTTCAACAAGGTCAAACATCCTAATCCTTCCAAAACAATTCCACTAACTGGGAACCATGTATTCAAATATGAGCCCATGGGGGCTATATTCATTCAAACTGCAACAGAGAATGAATAAATGTTTCATATAAACAACATTTTTAAATAGTGTGTTTGTTGCTCTTGTTTTGGGAATATAAATAGTTTTATATAAGTAAGAACTCTCAAGACAGAAAAGCACACAGCATGAACAGAGAGAAACTGAGGGTACTGAATACTTTCTCTCAAATTGTGGATCACATATCCATCATTATGGATATGGAACCTCAGTATTTAATGTATTGTTCTTTTACAATGTAGAAACATTAGCTCTGAACAAAAGTAACATTGTGCTAGATGATAAGTAAATCATAATGTCAGTGTTATGACTTTAGTAGACTACTACATAAAGAGGTAAGAATCTTAACTTACTGTGCTTCTAAAATTCTGAGAAAAAATACAGAATAAAATGTTTCTACAAACTTCTTTAGAATCTTTTGGAAGGTTACTCTTAAATCATAACTTTTCTTAAATGACTTACTTAATCTTCATATGAGCAGCGTGTCAGCCATTATTAGCATTCTGTAAAGATTCCAAATTTTGGTTACTATTTTGAATTCTAAAAGATTTTCTCTGAAGTATCCAACACTACCTTCTGGCCTCAAAGTGCATTTGCCTCGACACAGCAGGTCCCGCGGGTAGCTTGGTTACAGTTGGTAGGTTTTGTGCCTATGTTGATGTCCCAGTTCCACTACTGGAAGCCTTGCCGGTTACAGGAAATGGCCTGTTCAGGCTTCCTGTGCACCATTACTAGCGCCAAACTATAACCTGACCTGACTGAAGGATATGCTGGGCAACGAAAAGTCAGGACCCTAGTCCAAGTGAGTGAACCAATGTGTGACACTGCAGAGCTAGCCAGGAACCAGAGACTGGATACCCTGGAGACAATTCCTAATGGTATTTTGCTATACTTGTAGATCTGTTCCTAACTCAATTGTCATCAGAGAGGCTTCCTCATGCAGCTAAGGGGAGCAGATGTGGAGGCCCAGACCAAACATAGGGCAGAACTCAGGGATCCATGATAAAGAATGGGAAGAGAAATTTTGGGGACCAGAGTCATCAAGGATACCAGGAGAACAAGCCCTACAGAATCATCTGAGTAGGACTCTTAAGGACTCACAGAGACTGAAGTAGCAGACATGGAACATTCAGGGTTGCCTATATATTTCTTACTGTTATTTGGCTTGATGTTCTTATAGAACACCTAAAAGTTGGCAGGGTCCTCTGAGCCTTTTACTTGTCCTTAGGACCTTTCTCCTCCTGCTGGTCTCCCTCATCAAGCCTTGTTGCAGAGTGATAACCCTGGGAGGGCTGCTCAGTTCTGAGAGGAAGCAGAGGGTGAATCTGGGGAAGAGGGGAGATGAGCAGAACTGGGAGGAGTGGTGGGAGGGGAGATGGAGTCGGGATGTATTATAGGAGAGAGAAAAAATAAATTTAATTTAAAAATGCATTTGCACACATACATGTAGACACACACATATGCAGATTAAGTGAAACAATAAGTAAACGTATTAAGTAGACATGTCTTAAATCTCAGTACACTGAGGGTTTTGTGAAATAAAAGTTAGAGAGACTTGGGTTGCTAATTAAACAAGAATTTTTTCTAAAGAAGCATGTGGTACCCACATGGGTCCAAGTTTCCTTACTTCGTATTATTGACATGAATTTTCCCGAGTGAAGTGAAATGAGAATTCCCTCTTTCTAAAAGCTATCATGACAATGTAATTGGCATGTTTCTATGTGTATGTCAGTCAATATGCATTCTAGGGTAGAGAAATATAGATAAGCTTTTCTAAAGTTTTTCTATTGATTAAGGAGTCTCTTCAACTACAGTTCAAAATAAGCAGGTATGATTCAAACAGCTTTCCATTTTTAATTCTGTTTTTGTGTCTCTGAGTAAAGCAAAATTTGACCATCAACACTGGGGACATATTTTTATGTCTGACACCTATAATGTCTCTACTTTTTGATAACTAAACAGATGAAAAAATTCTAAAAAATATAGAGTAATAGGAATGGTGGCTTTATTGATAGCCAAAAAAACTCATCATTTATGACTAAATTTTAAGCTCAAATATGAACATTTTAATCCTATATGTTTATTCTTAAGTGATGCGTTGCTATGTTTAATTTATACAATTAATAAATGACTGTCTTAACTTTCTTATTGTACCAAATACTAAAATAAAATTCTGGAATAATTCTTTTTTTCCTAGGAATCTTACCGAAGCTTCAACAGTACCGAATTAATGAAAGAAGCATGATAGAATTAGAAATTGTTCTTTGACTGTCAGCAGATATTTAAGTAACAGGAGTGTCATCTGGTTATAATGGATTCCTTTAGAATTGATGATACTTCGAGAACAAAGAAAATCAGCCCAGAGTCACTTACTGCAAAGCACTGTAGAATCTAATAGTTGACATGAAAATGACTGTTCAAGAATTTTAGCATAATAAACCCCTGGGCAAAATCCCCCGAGTGACTCCCAGGCATATAGAGCCAACTGCCTTTCCATAAAACTACTACATTTATGATCACCTGGAGAGACTAAAGTACTGAATATAAAATCCCTGCTGTGACTAGCCTTAATATTAAGAGCTGAGAAAGGAACAAAAAGTTCACAAGTACAAAATTTATACTTTCCGAATCACTCTTTTAAAAGCAAGCATTTAATATATTGATTTTGAGGGTAATTAAATGATAATCATTTCTACTTATTCACCTGTTAATATATGACTGTGAACATTGCATTTGCTTTTAGTCTCTGTAAGTTATTTGTGTTACAAAAATAAGACACTATTTCTGCGAGCAGAACTAGTTAATCACTGAAAGTGATTACTAATTAAATCAATAAATAAAATAGTAGTTATAAAAGAAAAACCCAGCCTCAATAATAAATTTATTGAGCATTCAAGGAGGAAGGAAAATAACACAGCCATAAAATAAATACATAAAATGAAAACTACATGGAACAGAATATAAATTTAATTCAATTTAATTGGAAGAATTAGTAGTAGAATAATAATTTATGTTATAATAAATAAGTTAAATAATTCTATAGTGTCAGAAAACATCATTCTTATTAACATTTAATACATACAGAAAAATCAAACCCTAATGAAAATCAGTATTAAACATACGTGTGTATATATATATATATATACACACACACACACATATATATATGGAACATATTTCTAGTGAAGAAAATTGATTTTTCATGAGAGCTGTATATTTTTCTGAGCCAGATTTTCAACAAAACAACTACAAGTTTTCTGTTAAGATATCATTTATAAAGTTATTATAGTAAATATAATTATCCCCATTCAAGATATGGTGATCTAAATTTGTTACTTCATATGGCAAACTATTCTGCATATCTAAATAAATATAAGATTTTGATACAGACATAGAGACTACTCCAAATTGGGGAAATTGGAGAGACTTTTCACCACTATAAAGAGATGAGGATTTAAGTGTTAGGTATCTGCCACAAAAGTGACAAAGTATTAGAAAAATACAAATTTTATAGTCAAGGTGAAATTACTATATTAAAAAGAACCATAAACTTTTAATGTGACTTTATTAAATATATATGAATATACACTATATGGAAAATATCACAACCCAGAGGATAACAAAGAGTCAAGCAACAATATTACAATATTATTTTTATTAACTGTAATCTGCTTAAAATCTATAAAATTGTGGTTTTTATTTAATGGAAAAATGACTGTTTTGTAACTTTTTTTAAAAAAATTTTTGGTTTGGTTGATGAATTATTTTATATTTGCTGCTTTGTGCTTTTTCATTTCAAACTTGTATTCCCAACCTGTGTAAGTTTATGAAAGTTCCTAACTTTACAAAACTCTAGATCTGTCCTTGACTCCAGCTTAAAAACAATGAAATAGAAAAGAAGAATTATGAATTGAGGATTGAAAAATTGAGGGGATAATATGGTTTGAGATGTCAGGGATGAGAAGGTTTGAAAGAGCAAAGATAGGACTGTCTTTAAGGGGAAAAATTGAGATGGTTTACACAAGCTTCCTGAAGCAATAGATAACATACTATTGAAAATGGCCAAGGAAAATCATATTAGGATGATATAAAACACACCATAATCCCAAAATATTTTAAGTGTCCTTAAATAAACAGAAATGCACAGCTTGATAATGACCTAAGTAGTGAATAAGTTTTTGTTTTTGTTTTTTTTCCAAATGCATTCATCTTTTTAATTAATGATATACGTGTGGGGATTGTCCTTTTCCTTCTCAATATAGAGGCACTTTAGAGACTAGTTAAGAAAAGCCTAAATCCCATATGTCACAATTTACATCATCTCTACAGTGACAAACATGACATATTATAGAGATTTATTTGGGGGGGAGAGAGTCTGAAGGAACATGTAATGGATCAGAATACAGTGGCTTTGGGATGTCAGCATCAACCAGATCACATCTACTGACATATGATAATAATATTGATATAGGCATAGCATGTATGTGGCAATTGGAAATAAGCTTAGTTCTTGATGAAAAGTGACACTTTCATCAAAGTGGGAACAATGAGGGAAAAATTATACGAAATCTAAAATAAAATTGACTTGCTATATATTTTTAATCTACGATTAAAATTAGCTTCAATAATATCATACTGTTTGTGAAAATGTCATGTATATATGAGGATCATAATACTTTGTATCTTATAATAATCAAGACATGATTATAAAAATTTTAGGATCACTTTGTCAGATACTTTAAATGAAAATATTTATATTCGTAGGTATTCAAACACTGTTATCAAATTTTTTTCAGTGGATTCACCCAAACTGAGCACTTAGTTATTTTTAATAAAAATAATTATATGAAAATAACTTCTCATTTATTTCATTGTGTGCTTCAATGATAACACTGTGGTTATAAATGTAATTTTAGGGTTTTATTTCTTAATATTAAGAGGAATAATCCCAGTACTTCAATGAGTTTAAATGAGTTTGAATTTTGGTCAATTTTCAATATTTCATCAGAGAGAGTAATATTTTTGTTACTTCTATATAAGATGATATTAATTTGAGGTATATGTTATAAATAAATTGTTAACACACAAATTTTAGATTGTATACTCTTTCAAACCTGTATAATAATTCTTGACAACATAACACTTTGAGAATATTTTAAAGGTGCTATGTTTTTTGCTCTTCAAGTAGAAGTACAGTACATTTTCAGTTGTCCATATAATATATTTTTGCAAAGGATCACAGTGCTCAAAATGTATCACAACTTTAGTTTTCCTAGATACTGCAACATTAAAGTACAAATTGCTTTTGTAATTTACATTCCCACAAGCAATGTATCAGAATCCCTATTGTTCCAATGTCATGCACGACTAGACCCATATATATTATGAATAAGAAGTAATTTATCAATGCCATATGGCAAGATGGATGCATTTTGAAGAAGAAAATATATAACACTATGCCCATTGCGAAATTAGAAAGATTTAAGTTACTCATTCTTCCCAAGGAGAAGTAAACCATAGTTAAGTCCAAGCAGATTTGCGGGACACCATGATGATGTGTTACCATACAATTCAAACACTTCTGCTTCTATTCAAATCCATTGACTGAGCAATATTTTAAATGAAGGTTGCAAAGATTTGGTGAACAACATAAAGTTTAGTTTCGGTAAGGTAAGCAGGAGCAGCAATAACTACCAAAGAAGCCTCATCCTGCATTAAAGGTGTTTTATAAAAACAAACAAACAACAACAACAACAAAACAGAAACAAAACAAAAAGAAAACTTCCAAGGCATTATGGGAGAGTGGAGGACAATGCCCAGCTACAAAAGCTTGTTGGGTTCTGTATTTACTGGTGAAACAGTAACTAGCTGAAACAGCCAGGGTGTGGCATAGTGACATTCTCTCAGAGGCTCTGATAGCTGTGGTCAGAAGCATAGGTCAGCCTTTTAGGGCTTCTGAGAAACGCTTCAGGTTTCTGTTTCCAAGCAAACCCCAGCTCAGGTGGGTATAGAATCATTGCCATCAACACTACCACTTGGAGCAGCTTTGAGATCTAACAGGTAAGCATTATCTGCCCATCCATTTAGTCTGCAGTTCCTTTCTCAGACAATCCCCGACTGAGATACAGCTATTTGGCAGCAGAAAGACCCATTCATGAGATAAAATCTAGGGACGAATGTATCCTGGCACAACCAAGAAAGACCACATTTTCAGGAAAGAGAGGAAGAAGAGATTGATTTGGAGCAATGGGACTCTGAAGACTGTTTACTTAAACTGAGCTTTCAGTGCTAACCTTAGCAGGCAGTTAAATGCTGTCTAGTTGGTTATTAAAAATAAAAAAATTGTTCATTCCTGAAATGATTCCAGAGTCCTGTGCCTCTGTCTACCATTGCTCACTTCTGCAAGTTGCCCCTAGCTTTCCTAGCCATGGCAAAAGTCTTTGAATGTTCTTTTTATCTACTGAAGTATGTGAGGGTCAGGTTACTCTGAATAAATGTTGATGTACTCTTTCCTGGTGAGCCATCTCTGCAGGTTCACTCTGTCTTTTAATAAATTAAAAAAAAATTATTCAATGTTAGGTTAGTGAAACAAGCTATTGATATTTTTATGGTTGAAAATGATAAAGTAGCTAATCGTTTTCCATGATAGAGTACAGGAAAAGAGTTTACAGATTTAAAATATTTGTGGAGCAGAATGGCACAAAGCTCTCAAAATTATAAATTGAATAATGACCACATATAATTTACACTGATAGCAGATTGAAGGTGCTGACAACACTTAAAAAGTAGAAGAGTTAATATTTGCAAATTAAGTGTTGCTGCCTACTAAATTACATGGGTTCGATAATGTTAATTATTTTTAGTTATTTATTATACTTTTGCATTTAAAATATGCAATTGTGAGAAAGATGAAATAAAAAGAAATTAGCTTTATTTTTTCATGAAATATAGCACATAGTAAATAAAGAATGTTGGTTTGCTAGGTTAGTACAAGTATGTAAGAACGTAGAATTCTTTCCAGCTATCTCAAAACTGGGAAGTTTATGTCATCAAAGAACAATGGACTATCCTTTGAATGAATTAGAGCAACAACTAGGTGTTAGTAGTGTGCAGAGCTGTGGAAAGGTTGTACATGCATTGAATCAGCATCTTGTGTTTGATACTTCTTTAATCCTCAGGCTCCTTGAGTCTAGGAATTAATTATCAGGGTCCAGATCTGTAGTTCCTTTCTCAAAGTCCCTGATATTGACTGCTTTTCTGTAAAAAGCCATAGGCATAAGATAATGTCAGTGGAGGAATGTCCTCCAGCACTGCTGACTGAACCACTCTGACTAGCTCGTTCTGAACTCAGAACTGTAATGAACTTCATTGACTCTTCTCCAAAATGCTAATTCAAACTGATCTTCTGAGCCATCTGACAGTTTCAGACTGAACTCTTCTGATTTTGGCAGACTCTGGCTGAACCCTCCCCTTCATGTTGAAGATCATTGCTAGTTATAGACCAATAACTCATTCCTCTGGTATTTCCAATAAGTTAATAATTAAATTCTCATTATTAAATCTCTTTCCAATTAAACCAGGATGCAATACTTTCCTGTGAGTGACTGGAATCAGCAATAAACAGGAAAATGCCTTGAATAAATTTGTTAGTTTATCTATTTATTTACATATATGCTTCTCATTCATTTTTTGAAGATACAGAATATTCATTATACTATTTCTGATTCCAAATAAAACATTATGTTAAAACAATCATTCCTTGATCATCTTCTATGTCACATGTATTCATTCGTTTATCTTTTTTTTTTCTGAGAATGTGTTTAAATATATGTCTCATGTGCGCTCTAACGTTACAATATAGTCCAGTGAAATTCCAATATCGTCTCCCAAGAGTTACAGTTATATATGTGAGCCACTGCACGTTATGTATTATGTGCTATTAAAATTCTTTAGAATTAGTGTTTCAAAAACATACTATAACAATGGCAAAACCTCACAGTTTATTTTTTAGGGAAAAAAAAAAGCCTATGAAAGGTTTGTGAGCATCCGGCAAAATAAATCATGACATTTTGATCAAAACTTCTGAAAATGAATTTTATTGCCCAAAATATATGAGTTACTAGAGTTTTAAAATAAAAGCACCTGAATTGAAGGCACATCTTCTCTCGGGCTCCACCTATTACACTTGATTGTTTTCTCACTGTCAAGAAATTGAGATGGAGTAAATATCTGACCTGCAGAAACCATCTGTTCCCATAAAATGAAATAAATTGCCAATATTCTGAAATTAATGACAAAATAAAGTTTTCATTTTAGTGAAATTATTCTGAGACAAATAATTAGAAATTTAACCTGCCCCTTTATAAAAGGCATCGTAGAAATATTAGAATTATGCTTCAGGCTTGAAAAATAAATTCATCCCCCAAATATACCTCATAAAGTAAGTAAAACAAAGTACTTTGAATATTGTTTTACACAATACATCACATCAAACATTCAATGCATGTGCCACAGACATAATTACAAAAAATTGAAAGGTGTGTGAAATACTTTGAATAGGCTGTGATTCCCCCTAAAAGTGCATGAATTGGAGCACTGTTTTCCATCTGATGTATCAAAGCATTAGGATTTATTTAAATTCTGAGAGCTTTGTGGATATCAATGGGTAAATCCATGCATAGAGCCTTGTTGGATGACATGTCATAGAACATTTGATATTGTTCCTACCTACTTCTTGTATACTGGTTTCTGTCCACCATGCTCCAACAGGCCTGTTGCCATGGTTTGCAGCCTTGTGATGAACACACTTGGCCATAGGATGATAATTCAGACACTGAATTGAAACTTAAAACTGTTTATCATTGATAATTTTTTAAATCATAAAAGAAAGAGAAAAGAAAGATATGAAAATAATAAGAAAGAATACCAGAACAGTACAAAATGCACATAATAAAACGTAGTCTATTTTTTTTTTTTTTTTTTGGCTAACTACTCTAGGACATGGGACATACACTAGAGTTTGGTAACAGTACATCAGAGAATACTCTGATGTATTTCCCAGAAGGCTTCAATTGGAAATATTTAATTGGTTAGGGTTGGGACTTTGTGTCCATCTCTCTAACTGATGGGATCCTGTCTGGCTTGTGTAGGTCTTGTCAATTCTGTTAGATTTTCTTTTGATTCTTTGTTTCCATTTCTTTCTCTCTTTCTTTTTCTTAATTTCTTTTTTTCTTTTGACATAAAGGGATAGAGAGCATGATATTTGGTGAGTATGAAGGCTGGGAGTATCTGGGAAGGCAAGGGAGAGAATGATCAAAATGTATAAAATGTATGACCAAAATGTATAAAAGTATTAATATTAAAATAGGTAGCAAAAATAAAATAGTTCAAAAATTAGTAATAAAAATTATTGCTATTGCATATTTCTAAATCTGTATCAACTCTTCTATTGTTTTATTTTCACTTACATATTATTTTATTCTTATTGGTATATAATAGTTGTAAATAATGAGCTTCGTGGTTTTATTTTGATATTTGTTTGTAAAGCACCCATATTCCTCTATATTCTCACAAGTTTGCTTGTAAATTTTTTTCAAGATTTATGTATTTTATGGGTAGGAGTGCTTTTCCTTCAAGTATATATGTGCACCATGTGCATGCATGCCTGGGGCCCCCATATGTCAGAAAAAGGCATACAGTCTCTCAAACTATTGTTATATATAGTTGTGAGCAAACATGTGGGTGGCCAGACTCATGGCTCATCTGCAAGAACAAGTGAACGTGACTGCTGCGTCATCTCTCCAGACTTAGCTTATTTTGTTTAAATGATTATCTGCAGTTCCATCAATTTTTTGCCAACATGATTTTTTTCTCCTTTGTGGCTAAAATAATAACGTTCCATTATTCCTAAAGGAAATAGGGGCTTGATTCCACTCACTTTAGTCTGAGATAACAAATCTATCTGTTCAATAAGCAAAAGGAACTTATGTCCCTTATTTTCTTAAATAAGTTGTCTTTATGGAAAATTTTTATAAAAATTCCTTTAGTTCTCCACAGCCTGCTCTTGACCTATGAGTAAGATTGCTTTCTTCTAAGTGACTTAATTTCCCTTCTTGGTAAGGGACGTTGGAGGGTTCTATCTCTTCTTGACTTACCTCTTGAACTTTTTTCATAGTCTGGCTACTCTCAGAGAGCAGAACGCACATTCTTATACATCTCCTCCATGTCTGGATTGGCATCATCCTCTATGTCCTAAGAATTGTTTCTTATAAGCATCTTTACCTTATTCCATCAGTAGCAAACATAATCTACAATGTTCTTACCCATGATGTGCTTCCAATGTACTTCAGCACTGAATTCCTTGCACTTAGAATCATAACCAGGAAATCATTTGGTAATGTGAAGAATAGAGCTGCCTCCATCCATATCTCTCTTTAGGACTGTTTAGGACCCCCAAAACCTCATTGCTAGTTGTAGTTCATGCAAGACCTGCATTCAATAGCAAATGCAAAGACCACATGATCTTCAATGCTCTCAAAAACGTATTCATGTCCAGTCACCCCCAGTTGGCTTTCATAGATCTTATCTCTGCCAACATTGCTGTGAAGCCTGTGGGCTAGTTGCAGGCAGTAGAACAGGCTGCACATAATTTGTTATGCTAACTCTCACACAATATTTTGGTAGTTCATGTGCATATGCTTCACCTGCTATCATTCCCCATCTGTGTGGCTAGAATCAAAATGACAGACAATGTCTCTGTTAGTTACATAAACTATCATCCTGTACTTGGGTGTGTTGTACTTACTTTTGTCCTTGATTGCCAGTCATCTCTGAGCAAAGTAGTTAGTTTTATCCTTTTGTTGTCTTCTAAATTTCACTTGGCATCGCTTTAAATAGTCTTTATCCTTGACAGTTTTCTAAACCCAATCTATGGAATAGAAACCTGTAACTGCACCTCTAGGCCAATTGCAGGCCTATGAATAAAAGCCCTGTTTTCTTGTTGTTGTTGTTTGCTTGTTTTTTGCTTTCTTGGTTTGTTTGTTTACTTGTTTTTTAATAGAAAAGTCCAATATGAATTTTTATTTTTTACATTTTATGGGTACAGACACTATGATCAAAGAATTCACTGGACCCTGCTTTGATTTATAAAGTATGATACTATGTAACATTAAAAAAAAGCATTTAAATTTGATATCTCTTGGTAAATCTGTGGTAAATAGTTACATAGACATAGTAAAATTGTAACTGATTGGATGAAAAATGATTTGAGTGTAGACCATAGTCATTATTTTTCTTAATCATCTGTGTTTAAGATTCAAGATGCTAGGGGATTTTTATCTTATTAGCTTGCAGAGATGAGAGAAGAAATTTAAATGCAAGTACTTTCCTAAAATGTTATTAACTATGTTTTCATGGAGCACAAGTGTAATTTCATTTTAATAATCTACATTTCTTTTTCTCTGAGAAAAATACCTACAGGTTTATAGTAGAAATTGGAGTCAAGTAAAAAATATGGTGATAAATGAGCACATAAGTATTAATATTATTTGTTAGGTAAAAGAATGCAACTTGGGCAAGTTAATATAAATTTAAAAAATTACAAAATAGAGATCACTGGTCTGTATTTGGGGATGGGTTCAGAAAAATGAGGATATTTCTTGGAAATATATGCACGCACACATATTGTTTTGCTTGCTTTAATTACTTAATGGAGACAAATTGGTGGCTAAGTAGCTTTCACTCCTATGGATTATTGTGTGTCTTACTGAAAACTTCTCTGCATACTACCAATGAAGAAAGGTAAATGACAATCCAGCTATAAACCCTTTGACTTAATATATCACAGTACCCGCTTGCAAGATGAACTGATGTAATTGTTGTACACAGCTGTTGGAATAAAAAGCCAATATTTGCTTTGATTAAGAACCCACTCCACGAGATGAAATCCATACCACAATTTTCTTGTGCCTTAGAAAGTGAGGAGAGATAATTTCCCCTATTTCATTTTGTTAAATTTTTTCTTCTTTTTTCATTTTTCAAGACAGGATTTCTCTGCTGTATCTCTGGCTGTCCTGGAACTCACTCTGTAGAGCAGGATGACTTCAAACTCACAGAGATCCACCTGCTCTGCCTCCTGAATGCTGAGATTAAAGGTGTGCACCATCACTGCCTGGCCCTCTGTTAACATTCTTCTATAGAAAGGTTACTGGTTTGTGTTAATTTTGGACCCTATTTCTTTGTTGAACTTATCAAATGAATGTATGTTGACCTCTTTATTTCTTACTAGGGTCCCCAGATTTCCTTAGTATTATCGCTCTAGTTAGTACTTTACTATATTGAAAATGAATTCATATTGATCACCTTGTACAAAACTCAACTCCAAATCGCTTATAATTTTCAATATAGGACCAAATGGCCCGAATCTGATAGAAGTGGAAGTAGGGAATAATTTTGAACACATTGGCACAGGAAATGACTTTCTTAACAGTTCAGTGATATTATAAGTATTAAGACTAACAATTAATAAAAGGGTCTTCATGATACACAAAAGCTTGTAGACATTAGAGGAAGCCATCATTCAAGCAAAGTGAAGGTCACAGTAGGAAAAAAATCTTACTGATTATATATCTGACAGGTGGTTAGTGTCTAGAACATACATTCAAAAAACTGAACAGACAAAAACAAATAGCCATTTAAAAATGAAGTATAAAAATAAATAAAGAGTTCTAAAAGGATGAAAGACATGTAGTCAAGAAATGCTTTCAAAAATGTTCAACATGCTTAGTCATCAAGGAAATGCAAATTAAAGCTACTTTGAGGTTACATCTTACAGCGGTACAAATGATCAAGGGTAAGAAAAGAAATGACATAACATGCTAGTAAGTGAGTAAAGAAAATGAAACATTTCTTCATTGCTGTTGAGGGTGCAAACTGCTCCAGCCACTACATACATTACTCTGGTGTTTCCTCAAAAAGCATGAAAACTACCTACCACAACATATGTCTATACAACTCTTGGGCTTATTCCCAAAGGACTCTAAATCTTACTGAATAGATACTTGCTCATTCATGTTCATCGCTACTTGATTTATAAAACCAAATATTGTAAGCACCTTAGTTGTCCATCACCCAAATAATGAATAATGGAAATATAAAATGAAATACCACTCAGCTATTAATAATATTGAAATTATTGTTTGCAGGTCAATGGATGGAACTAGAGATAGTCAATCATCTTCAGTGAGGTAACTCAGACCCTAAAAGGGCAAATATTACATCTTCTTTTGGTATCTCAGAATTCAAAAGGAAGATATTAGATATTTTCTCTTTATGTGAATTTATGTTTTAAGCTGTAAATGCACATTTCATTTTGAATAACCAAACGATTAGGTACCAATAAGGGAACATTGGACCGAAGAGATCTTCTAATAAACGGGAAATAGAATAAATAGGTAAAGAGGAAATTGGAATCAGTTAATTAAAGGTGATGTGAATGGGAGGGGAGGGTAAAAGAGGGAACTAACATGAAAGGAAATTTAAAAAGCTGTTTGGAAGTGTCCTGCTGTAGATGGCTCTTAAAATACACACAGATATGAAAGAATTAAGTGGAGTCACTATATAATAGGTAGACAACATCCCAAGTAGATACGTTATGCCCTGACCTAAACCATGCAGTCCTAGTAGTGAGTTACATATTGTTTAATGACTGGTCAGAGTAGTGCTGTAGACACCAAGAAATATTGTTTTAAGGCTATTGGTTACTTTCCACAATCCTAAGGCAATACCTTATAGCTGAAGGAACCACTTCTTATCTCATCAAGTATAGAAATATCAGCTGGTGCCCAATTATAAGCTTCACTCCTACTGACTAGAGCTCATGATGCTGGAAAGTACTTTGCAGTGTGAAGAATTAAAAAATATAAATTATTGATATCTCTCATCTACAAAACATGCAACATATACGGAAGACATGCCAAACATCACACTATCACCTAGACATCACACAAGCACCAGAAAATCTTTCAGGCACTGGGGCATCCTAAAGCACCAAAGTACCCCGCATACTTAGACATCACAAACTTGCTCCATTAACAATAGACATGCTGACATAGAGCAAGCACCCAGCCATTCCTCAGGCATATTGTCAGAGTTCATGTGGTTCTTGAGCCTGGCTTCACGAGGCACTCATGCTGGAAGGCTGTCTGGTGCCTGTGTGAAGTTGAGGTGTTTGCCTCGTGTCTGGTTGCGTAACTTAAGTCCACGTATCTAAGTATGTCTGCCTGCCTGCGAGTTGCTCAAGTACCTGCAAGGAGACCTGCTCCCTGCAGGATAACCGGATACCTATGGGGTGGCCAGAAGGCTGAAGGAGGTCCAGGTGCCTGTGTAATATCCCAGTGCCTGTTCAGTGTCTGGTACCTATGCTATGTTATCCAGGTGCCTCCAGGAGGCCGCGGTGCCTACACTATACATTGGTGCCTGGGGAAGGCCCCGCTGCCAACAGGATGTCTGGGCGGAGCCTGAAGGATGCCCAGGACACCCTGGATATCAGGGTGCAATCAATATAATATTTTAAAAGTTATGTATGGATGTCTTCAAGCATTTGTCCTCTTTTTTGGTTGGAGCAGTTTAGTTTGTTAAAAAATAAATTTTTGTAATACAATATATTTTGATTATAGTTTGCTCTCCCTAAATACCTCCTAAGTCCTTTATTTTCCCACTCACCTTTTCTTTCTCTTTCTGATTAGGATACAAACAGTCCATCTAATGAAACTATAATAAAAAGAAAACAAAATAGAATAAGATAAAGTAAAAACAAGGAAACCAGAATAGGACAAAATAAACCAACAAACAGAAAAAAAAAAGAGAGAGACAAAGAAAAAACACAAGAAACATATACAGACATTGAGACACACACACACAGGAAACCTATCAAAACAAAATCAGAAAACATAATATATTTTTAAATAGCCCAGAGAAAACATTGTGAGAGGAAAAAATATTCATAAAATACCATGTTTATCTGCTGATATCCAGTCCTACCTATTAGGTTTACTTTCTCTTCTGTCCCAAAAGAGCAATACAGCTGTACTCCACATTAAAAATACCAATAGAACAGTAATTATGGTCATGAACTTTGGAGGGAAAGTCAGGACAATAAGAGGTTCAATAGCCAACCTCAGCCTTAAAAATAATGGTGGAACATGGTTTAATTCCATGAGTGAATAAGGTTGAGGCAGAAGGGTTGGGAGTTCAAGATCAGCCTTAGACATTTAGTTAGTGAAAGGCCAGCCTGGGCCATTTGATAGCCTGTCTCAAGAAAACAATAAATAAATAGATGATGATGATGATGATGATGACGACAATTATGATAGATAGGTAGATAGATATAAATAGGCAAGCAGATCAACAAGTAAATAAAAGCAGACTTCTGAATTAATACTACGCACAAGAGTTCACACATGTATGTACTTTATGGATATATATTGCAAAAAAGAATGGTTTGTGAATATTATGTGAATCTTGTTTTTAAGTAGAATGTACTTGTGTACACGTTACCTATACCAATACCCAATAGATGACCCAAAAGATAACTTTCAAATAATTTTTCCTCATCTTAATGGTGATCTATAAAGACATAATAGTACACAAACTATCACAGTATTCGTGATTGAGGTTATTAGAATTTTCTAAAATATCTGTATTGTAAGACTAAAATAAAAAAGTACACCTTAATGACACAGTTTTGGAAGCAGCCTATACTTATAGATGATTTATGACAAATTTCAAACAATATAGATGATTTATAAAAATAATTTTTAATTAAGGCTTTTTGTGGTAGTTTGAGTTACATTTGAAGTATTCACCTTTCCATTGCAACAAATCATTTCTTATAAGGGCAAAAATAAAAATGATGGATAATGATCTGATTTTAGTTCTTCATGTAGGAAAGGAGAGGACAAGGATGATCCTCTTAAACTTAGTAGTATGACATTAATGGCTGCCTCTAATATCAGGAAGGGAAAAGCTAATGCAAGAATAGAGTTTGAATGTGAGTTTTAAGAAGTTAGCTATTAGGTACTAATTTTCATCATACACTAGTGTTATACAGTCTACATCATTGGAAGTCCTCAAATCTGTGATCAAGGAAATAATGCAAGCCAAATTTTGTAGCTGTTGGAGGCAAATATGAGACCCAAAGACCAGGTCGAAAATTATTAATGCACTGTGTATACCACTAAGGAATCCAACTCTTTGATAGCTCCACTGTATGCATTGCCTACCTAGTTACTTTCATAGACAAGATATATTCTGCTTTATTATAAACATGAAAATTCTTCAAGCTTGAAGAGATATCAATTTCACATTCTCTAATCCAATACAAAGACCTAATTAAGTTTCTAACATACATTGGATGATAATATTTAATTCAACATGGCAACCATCAGAAATTCTTACAACACTGATTGGTCAGGAATCATGATGATATGCATGGGACTCTGACTCTGACTGGAATCCAGGCAATACTATTTGATTATGGCTTGAAGAGAAGGTTAAGATAACTGTCATCTATTTTGGTTTGTTTACTTATACATCAGAGGTTTCAAAGAAAATGAAAGTAGCATTAAAGGACAGGATAAGTGGATTAAGTAATCTATCCAGAATAAGCAGTTACTGCTAATTTTCAGCTTGTATAACAGGAGGAACTACAAGTTAAAATAGCAAGAATGTTCTTTGTTTATTTTCTGAGTTTTCTCTTTGTAATTGTTCTGCTTCCATTCTGCTTCTGTTCTTTGTGTTTGTGTTGGGGAGGTGTTTGACTTTTTTTATGTTGTTAAAACACGTCATCAATTACAAATATGCTAACAGTTATCATTAGTGCTCACACGTCTTCTGGGAGAGAGATCATTGAACTTTAGAAAAGAAGAAATATCTAAGAATATTTCACCAAAGCAGACATATAGATTTCCATTCAGCAGGTACTTAGATTTTCTAGGAAGTTATGCTGGGTGGCTATCTTTCCTTTCATAGATTATACTTGGAGTAGCAAAGCAGGAACTCATCTGTCTAGTTGAAATATATGCTACTCTTCCAATTTTATAATGAGATCAGGTCATTGAACAGAATCATACCTGTTTCAAGATAAAAGTAAATTTTTTCTTTGTACTTAGTTAAGTATGTTAAAATCTTATTAAAATTTCATTTAATAAGATTGCCATGGTACATACTTAAAAAAATTGCATGTCGATACACATTTCTCTTTATAAGAAAATATCATTCCAAACAGATTTGGAGTTTTGATTTAGTTAACCAGTTTACTTTGTTTCATTAAGTCAATGAAATATTTTATATTGTTCAAAATATGAAAAAATAACATATTTAGAGGAATCTTGCTATGATATAAAAAATACACATACCACATTGATTTTTAAAAACATTTCTCAGAAAAACTAATCGCAGTAATAATTTTCTATGAAGGAGAAAATCTTATTTCTAAATGCTCAAATGTCTCATCTCCCAAGAGGAACATTTGTTGGACAGTTGAACATCGAAGTCAGCGATGAGACATGAGCCATTAAAATTCCTTGTGCAGATAAAAACGGCTTGTGAGCACAGCCATTTGTTTTAGATTTAATTTTTATTTATACTCCAGGGTAATGTTACAACACAATTTGAAAGTCTCCATTGTTACAACTCCAATAACTTTTTCTAAATGGTAATTTTAACATGTTAGATTGACATATGGCTACAACATTATTATTTCTCCATTTTTAGAAGAGATGAAACAGTTGATTTCTCATTTCATAATTCATTAATCTCCCTTTTGTCTTTATGGTTGCCAGTATGGTTTGAAAATGTTTTAAAATATATTATTTTTGTCTGAATAACTGCTGTTTAATGACACTTTAATTGCACTCTCCTTTCTTAGGAGTCACATTATGTAGAGAATATTTAGAAAATGAAAATTAACTCTTGGGGTCTGCCTATATAGCTCACTAAGTTGATAGAGTACTTTCCTATAATGGAGGGAACACCAAGTTTGATCCTCAGCACAATATGAATCAGGAATAACGCTTTACTACTGATATAACCATTCAGGCCCCAAATTAATTTTAAATATATATATATATATATATATATATATATATATATATATATATATATATATATATATACACATACATATATATATATATATGGAAGTAACTATGTCATTTCATATTTATATTTATGTTTTTCAATGTCTAGCAGAATAATTAGGTAAAAGATAGTCTCAGAATTAAATCTACTTGAATTGAGTTAATTTTGCCACTACTATCAATTCCTGAGTCATGAGGTCAACACTGGACAACTAATGGAAAAACAAACATGTGCCCATAAAATTCTAATTGAAGGAGACAACTACATTTTGTAGTGATGGTAATGGTTAGTTGTACCTGCAATAGGCAGAAAAGAGTATGGAAATTTTAGGTAATGCTCTATTTGAAAATGTGGTCCTATAAATGTGGGAAATATATTTTAAATATTTATTAAGGAGACAAAATGCAGAAGAAAGATGGTGCCAAATTTTAGAATATGACTCAGTGTGAGGAATATATTTTTAAAATACTCATTTAATATTTCTCTGTCTCTCTCTCTCCCTCCTCTGTGTGTGTGTGTGTGTGTGTGTGTGTGTGTGTGTGTGTGAATGTTTCTATACAAATTCCATTCCCTTTGCGTCAATGTCAGAAAACAATTGGAGGTCATTATTCTTGACCAAGGCTTCATTATCTGGTCAGTCCACTTGCTGACCTATACTTTAAGATTTGATATAAGGGGAAAGATTCAATAAAGTCATTCCATTCAGGGCTGCATACTTTGAAGTTTCTCAGTCTCTGTACACAGTCTAGTTGTGGATCTCTGTTCTAGTTGCCAACTACAGTAAGAACAAGTATCTCTGATGAGGACTGAATGATGAACTGATCTACAAGTATAGCAGTATATCATTAGGAGTGGTCTTATTGCTATGTTCCTTTAGCGGAATAATTTCCCCTAGGCTTATGAGCTATCTAGTCTCACGTTATGGGTCACTTTCTCAGTGTCATATATGAGTTCACAATAGAAAGGGGAATCCAGTTTCTTCAATGGATTGTCACTGGATATATCAACCATACTATAGGGCAAGCCCATATCCAGTAGTTGGCCAACATAAAACAGACTCCATTTCTCTTTCTCTCTCTCTCATTTGTGTGTACATGTTTTCTTTCATTTTGATATATTTGTCTTATTTATTTTCCTTTTCTTTTTCATTATTTTTCTTTTTTTCTTTTTATGAGAGAGGAAAAAGATGACAGATAGATACACGGATTGGTGGATAGATAGATAGATAGATAGATAGATAGATAGATAGATAGATAGATAGAATGTGCTTGGATAGGAAGATGGGGAGGATTTGGAAAGGAAAAAACAAAATATATTTTATGGAATACTTTATAAAAAATGTAAGGGATTTGGTGCCATATAAACTTGTGTGAATTTATTTCTGTGGACAAACACTTAGAAGAATTTTTTTTTACTTTGGTTTCTGTAAAAACACAAATTGCATTTGAATTAGGTTTGTGTTCCCACCCGAGCTATGGTGTAGTTGTTTACAAATTCGGTTTGGAATGCTTGATGCAGGTGGCTGTAATTTGCTTAGATGTAGTTGTTCTGGCACCTGTAGCTTGTTTTTGTGATTGTGTGCTGTAGGGGTTTATGGGAACTTTTGACTTAGGTTTTAAAAAGTCTGAAGCACCGAGAGTTGGGGTGGGTATTGGTTGGTGGTTCAGTGGTTGGGTTGTTGTCGATATTGTGATAATTCCTAAAAGAACAAAGTTTGGAGAGATTGGGTTTATACACCAAAACTGAGACACTAGTCTGACTCAGTGTCACATAGCCTTCCTCAAGCTGAGGGCAGCCTAAAAAGAGGCTGTGAAGATTTCTATCTTTCTCTCTTTCTATATCAAGGACACTTATATAAGCTGTGAAGATTTCTTTCTAACTTTCCTTTCTCCTTCCCTAAATAGATGGTAGAAGGTTGTAGCATAATGCTACATACTTCTGTTTCCTTAGAGTCAAACTGAAGCCCTAACTACATTGTGACTTAGGGGATAAATTTATGTGAGAAAGACTTTATATAATGAACAAATATCTTACTCCAAACAAATATAAAAAACATGCATTTATTTGCATTAATCCAATATGTTTTATATATCTATGCCTATAATTAAAGAAACATGATAATGAGACAATAATAAGTATATGTGTTAAATGATGAAGAAGTTTGTCAGGTAAACTGAAAGATATAATGATAAAGTTATAGTAAAATATCATGAGTCCAGGTAAAAATTAAGTTACATTCTAAAACTAGATGAAGGATTTTTCAAATAATAATTGATTGTTGGGCTATGGAAGTTGCTCGCTCAATAAAGAACTTGAACTCCAAGTGTGGGAACCTAGGTTTAAGACACCAGAATCCATGTAAAAGAGCTGCGTATGATGACATGACTCTGTAATCGCAGTGATCCTGTGAGATGGGGGACAGTATCAGGGGAGCTCCCAAAGCATGAAGCAGCTACTGTGACATATTGATCTGCAAACAAAACAGGGATCTCATCATAAACAATGTAGAAGATAAGGACTGTCACCAAAGTGTGTCTTCAGACTTCCATATGTGTGCAGTGGCACATATATCTCCACACTCACATATATAAACTCATGCACTCACACACTCATGTATGCATACAGGTAAAAATCCAAAACAGATGAACAGATGCATAAGTTGAAGTTTTAAAACAATGATTTAGAACTTTTTTTGTGTGGTTGTTTGTTTTACAAGACAGGATTTTTGTAACTCTGGCAGTCCTGGAACTTACTCTGTAGAGGAGGCTGGCCTCAAACTCACAGAGATCCACCTGCCTCTGTCCCCCAAGTGCTGGAAGTATATGTGTGCACCATGACCACAAGGCTAAATCAGTGATATAAAGCATATTTAAGTATATTATACACTTATGATAAAACTACATGGAATTACAATTTTTCGCTTATTTTGTTTTCTTTTTATAACAAATCCATCAACATTTTAGGCCTTTGGGCTTATTTTTCAAGCCACACAAGAAAATCATAATCCTCTTTTCCTTTGAAAGCCTATGACAGATTGTTCTTTAACAGTCTAGTCAGTGTGCAATCACATTTCTTCTAAGATATCATTTCTCATTTGCTTTTCTGTTCTCCCTGCCCAAATTTGGAAGCTCCAAGATTTGTACACAGAAAATAAACAAGACTTCTATAAGAAGGTAAATGTAGAGGAATAGAAGGTGCTGTCAAAGTGGTTCAATCAGTAGTAGGTCTCAAAAGGCTGAAGCCTTCTCGATCCAGGGTAGCAGTTTAAATATTCTAGATGGTTTGAACATTGAAGCTTTCCAGTTCAAAGATTAAGACTATATTACAAAGAGGACAAAATGCTGTAGGGCCCCAGTGCTCTGGATTAAAAACCAGTGATTTAATTAGACAAAAGAATACACAGTTTTGAATCTGAATCAACACCTGCAAGCAAATAATATTGTTACTGTATATGCCCTGTGGGTGTGTTTCTTGTTTCAAATTGTCTCAACTATTTTAGGTTAAATAAACAGATACATGAAAACTCAGTACATTAGTAGATAGATTAAATGCTTTAAAACATTTAAATATACATCCTCAAGATTTGTGCATGGTAATATTCTAACATTTAAGCGATGAGTCACAATCAGTCTAATGGTGCTCTTTCTGGCAATGATCTTAAAACTTGTTAATATTTTTCAGATTTTGTGATTTGTTAAATCGTATTTCAACAGATAAAACACATTGAATATATCTGTTAAACACAGTAGATCATTTTCCAGCTTTTTAATTTAAAACTGTTAATAGAGTCTCAACTGACTCTGTAACTCCTCTGTCTGCTTCTGTTAACAGACACTAACTTCTTTGTAACTCTGCTTAACTGAGCTGAGAGCCTGCCTTTCCTTGTGAGAGTTGTGCATTTTAATTTAAAACTATTATTAGAACTATAAATCATCCAAACATTGATATTTTACATTTTCTGCATATATTGACACCTATGTGTGCTGTATATTATTTTTTTCTTAAACTCTTGTTAGAAACAATTAACAATATCACTAAATACTGTATTTTTTTCTGCTAAGTTGTAAAGATAACTATACTGGGTAGATACAAAATAGATTAAGAGCAAACAATTATCTGTTATTTACTGTAATCTTAAAGAATGCATACTCAACTTGTGGAAGGAACTATAACAAGGCTCTACTATTTGTTTTTTTCTGATTCCATAAACATATATTTGGTGAATAATATACATTAAAATGTGTGCTAATTATTTTCAAGACTAAAACAGGCCAAAGAAAATATTTACCAGGAAAGGTAGAGTATGAACATACAAAGTCACAGAAAGTTGTCTGAGTGTGATGATTCAGGTTGTCATGTTGACATACCCTGTAATGACAAAAGAGATACAAATTCATTTGATTTTCTCTGCAGGA
This sequence comes from Cricetomys ansorgei, assembly GCA_026225945.1. Lineage (NCBI taxonomy): Eukaryota > Metazoa > Chordata > Mammalia > Rodentia > Nesomyidae > Cricetomys > Cricetomys ansorgei. Next base: position 9,509,653 of record JAMJFZ010001816.1, read on the forward strand.
GATTCTGTACCTTTGGACTGAGGTAGGGATATTTATTCTGAGAGCTGCAGTCCTGCTGGATGAGGAGACAGTAAGTGGAAGAACAGCATTCATTCCTCTGTTCATGATTTCAGATGTAATGTGAATTGATCTCCCACTTTCCTGTTGTTGAATACTTCAAGCTCTGAAGCCAAATAAAATTCCTACACATGGACCTTTGTTTTTATTAAAAAAATGAGAAAAATAAGAACTATGGAAAAATAATAGCAGTGGAGCTGCTGCTGTAATAAATCTGACCACGTACTATGTCCTTTCAACTAGATTCCTGGAGGGATGAGGAAGTACTTGGAGCTTCAGTAGAGGCAAACCTGTAATATTAGAAGTAGAACTGAATTTAATTCCTTATTCTGGTGATCTTGAATATTAAAATACAGGGAGTAGCTCAGAGAGTGGAAACTGAACCCATGAGAGTTAAAACTGTCAGCTGATTAGTTTTTGTCAACTTATTTTATCCTTTACACTTTAAATTATTTTTCCAATTACTTCTAAACTGTCTCTCATATGTAAAGTTAGTTATACTACAAATATAATCATGTTTTAAATGGCCAATACATAGGAACAAATATGGTAATCAGCAGTTAGATATATAATAACATAATGCTTATCATTATTAGCACCCTGAATGCATTACAGCAGTGACACCATTTTTTAAATCATTTTCATTTATTATTTAACTAGTGTTTCCTTCCAAAAATTTCCTTTATCATATTAGCTAATATTATAAAAATAAATCACACTTAAAATAATGTCAGTAAGAGATATCATTGTCACAGTTTCATATATTTTGTAGCTCAGAGTGAAGATAAATTACACTATTGATATAAATGATGTAGTACCCTGTTTTTTCTAAAAAGAAAATCACAGAATTATGCTTTCTAAAATCAAATATGAAATACAACAAAAACAAATGAGACAATAAATGAACAGAATGATAATATCCATTATCATATTATTTAATGTGCATTTTATTTTTAACCCTCTATTTTTGGCCTGATGAGAACTTGCATTTATTTGTAATCATAATGTTTAAAGCTAATAACATATTAAAAGTCTATGCATGTGAAAGAGAATGTAAACTGTTTTTTATATGCATGTAACTCTCTGGTATTCTCAGGTGGAATTAACAATTATCTTCATTTTTATTTTAGATTTATTTCCAATCTAAAGTCAGAAACAGTTTGCAGTTACCAAATTCTATGAAATTTTTGAACATTAATAAAAATTCATTTTTATATTAGGTAATGTCACAGGTTTGCACTCACATAATTATTCAATTAGAAACTCATTTATAGATTTGATAATTTACTTGACATTCGCAAATGGAATTACAATATTAATTTGGAAGCCATAATTTTTGTATTTACTATGCAATATGTTTCCAGGAACCACTTACAAATAATTACAGACAAAATATATTTTAATTGTAACTTATATGCTACCCCTTATTGTAATAATTCTTTTTATTCACTAAGAAAAAGTTCTTCCACTACAAGAACTTCAGATCAACAGTTGCAATTATCTGTGAAATAATCCTGAATTGCATCAATTAAACAAGGCCAAAGTGCAATAGGAAAATAATTTAAAAAATAATTTACAGTTAAATTATTCTGAAAATTGTGGCTATTGGATGCTTACTTTGGTGCAGATAAAAGTTCATTTCATTCTGTCAGAATAATAGAGAATTCCATGTATTGGCCAGTTTTATATGATAGAAGAATTAACTTAAAAAATAACTCACTCACTAACTAAACAAATAAATAAATAAAACAGTTTGGAAAACTAATCCTACTGACACGATGTTCACCATTAGTTTATAAGTTGTTGTACCTACCTGATTTTGATTTGTGTAAGATTTTTCTTTTCAAATATCAATAAGAATGTTTGAGAGAAGCCATATAAAAACTACTATTTTACAAACATATATTGATATGGAATACTTTAAATGAATTTACCCTATACAGGGGATTATGCTCATCCTAGAAGCTACAGGTTTTCAGATATAAAAGGCCTTGTGTATTGGATATATCCTATTGAATTGTTTGTCATAGGTGTCCCAGAGATTGTGAAAGTAATTCAAGTTACTACCATTGCCTTTGGTTACCTACCAGAACTTGGAAAAAGTCAGAATATCAGACTGATCTACAAATTCACTTTTCTCTACCCATAGATTAGCACAGTTCTGATATCTTATCAGAGAAATGTTTCATGCAGTGGATAGTAGTTAACAAAATCTCACAACTGGTCAAATTGCAGAAAAGAAATGATTGTGGAATGCTCAGTGACAAACGAGACATCTCTATAACATCTCTTTCACAAATTTCAGTGACCACTGGAGAAGAGGTGTGGAAATACTCCAAGATTGATGGTTCAGGGAGCATTTAAGCAAATCAATACCTCCTGGAAATAACAGGATGTATTTATTAAATAAAACATAGCAGCAATGGTTATAAATTCAGATCAAGCCAGTAAGTCTTTTAGTATGACGTGGCAAGGGGTTTTTGATCCTTTGTTTCCTAACTGAGAAACTATGGACAGTTGGTAGGTCCTGGAGAAGGAAGAGCCAATTGTCTTTAATGATTGGCTCCAGATAGGTTGACCATGTTTTAGTTCATTGTCCCATATCCAGAATTTCATGAATACACATGTTGGAGCCCCTGTGCTAGTAAAATAAAAAAATTAATCATTCATTCATATAGTGTTGAAGGGAAGTTGAGACTGGTCTAGAAGGAGTTAAGGAGTAGAGTTAAAGATAAACATGATAAAAGTACATTGTATGATATTCTCAAATAATTAACAAAACAAATTTTAAAATGATAAAATATGCAAAGAGAGTTGAATTCTATTTATTACTTTCATGTAAGGTAAAACTTTTCACAAAACATGTGATGACTTCCCTATAGGAGATACTTTGTACTGTAATTTATGTTGGAATCTATTTTGTAAAAAAAAAATTATTATAAACTAACTAATTTAAGATAGCAGAGCTTTATAGCACTATTAACTACATAAAACATGGATATCATAATGAAATTTCTATATATGCAAAGTTGTATGTCAGTCATGTTCACTGCTTTTCTTGTTAGTTCCACTCCATTTCTTCCTCATTTGCTTTTTATTTCCTATGTCCATATAGGATCCTGTTTTACTTTCTTGTTCACTTTCCCATCTTCCTTCCTGAAAACAACATATTTTTTTTAAATTTTCTTTTCCTTTACACTCATTGACTGACAATGGATGTAACAAGAACTCCTTTTCAATTTATCCTTGATGGAACACTGAGCTGATTCCAAAATATGTTAATGGGAATAGTGCAGGAATAAACATAGGTTAATAGTTATCTAAAGTAATTTACCTTTGATTCTTTTTAGAATATAACCTGAAGTAATAAGGGTGCAACATATGAGAGTTCTAACATTCAATGATTTAAGAAATTCAACCATTTGTTTAGATTTTCATATATAAATTTTATTGATTATTAATGAAATGGTGACTGTTTCAATGTATCATGGATTAGTAAAAGATTATACGATAAAATGAGCCAAGAAAGACCCTCAGGATAGGTTAAGTATATAAAACTAAACTAAAGCAAACATGATAATTGTTGAAAGTAACATCACTAGTATTAATGCAAAAATTAAATTATAAGGAGAGCAAGGTGTACACATACACTAAATATTTTAACACAAGGCACAGCTCTCAATTCTAAATAAAAAAGAGTTTGTGAACTGTAAATCCAAATATTAACGTCTGTAGATGTAGATGTGGAGGTATGTGTAGATTTACCAGATGTAGACATTGATTCAGAGCAGAGGACAGTTTATTCTTTTGTCTAATTTAATCACTTGTTCTAAGCCTGGAGCCCAGGAGCTTAACAGCATTTGTCCTCTTTGCAATCTAGTCTGAATCCTTGGACTGGAAGGACTTAGCCTTCATAAAATCTAGAATATTAAAACTGCTAGCCTAGACCTAGAAGGCCTTAACTTTCCCAGACCAACTGCTAACTGAACCACTCTGACTTCTGAACTCTGACTCCTTTCTTTTCATTCACTAACTCTTCAGTCTGCTTCTCAACTGACTCTTCTTAGTAACACTTCAACTGCCTCACTCTGTGTACTCCTGAACTGAGTCTACATAATTGACTTTGTTAACTGACTCTTCTGTTAACACACTCTCTATCTCCTATGTAGCTCTCTTTTACAGAGCTGAGAGCCAGCCTTTTCTCTTGAGAGTTGGGCATTTCCTTATTCTGCTAACTCTTCCTCTTACAGTCACTTTCTCTGCCATTCACTCAGGCTCATCTCAGAGGTCATTTCCTCTGGGACACTGACTCCTTCTGAGTTTTGCTTCCTGTAACTGCTTCTACTGTTTTTTCTAGGGATTAAAGGTGTGGACTACCACTACTTTCTGAATACTGGCATTAAATGTGTTTGTTAAAACTGCTTTCTGAATAATATATTAAAGATGTTCTTTATTCCATTCAGACCATACAGGCTTTTGTATATAGTCCACGGAATGTAGACCCTAGCTTTCACACAGGGCTATTCTTCTTCAAATGTCTATGGCCCAGGAACATTTATTTAATTTACTCAACTACCATTTTCATATGTAGTAATAGTGTTCTATGGAGAATGCCATAAGTAAAGACCAATTTAAACCATACTGCTGGAGGGGTTGCAGAGAACATAAGTTTGGTTTGCAATAGCCACATCACATAGCTCACAAAGGCCGTAACACTAGAACCAATGGTGTCCTAAACCTCTTGTCTCTGGTGCCATGTGCACTCATGTGTACATATTCCCATGTTGACACAAACATACACATATTCTAAAATAAATAATAAAGTCAACCATAGATTTAGCCAAATGGCTCATAAAATAAACATACACATGCAAACAATGTTAAATGGATTGAGAATGTTGTATGTATATATGTAAGCTAATGTGTGTGTGTGTAAGCGTGTCTGTTACAATAACAACTAAAGTAAAAAAGGCCATTATTTCAAGATTGAGCAAAATATGCATGTATGGAAGGAATTGGAGGGAGAAAAAAGAAGGGGAAAGTTATACAATTATGTTTTATATTTTAATATAAATATAAAAACATAGTATAAAATTACATTATAGTAAATATATAATATAAATATAAAATACAAATATATATTTTAATATAAAATAGAGAACTTAGGATCTTTTCAACATATAGTATGTTCAGAAGCAGCTAGCCTAGAAGGGTGTGTCTGAGAAGTATAGAGATACAGTCCATGGTCTGAGAAGTGCTTAGCATGAATTATATACAGACATGCCAAGGGTATTTACAGATGTTGAGAGACTGTGTGGCAACAGTTGACAAGGATTTTTATCCATATATATATTAAGAAAGATTCTGGACAAGAAGGAATGTTGTTAAAAAGACAGAGACAGAAGTCTATAAACTACAACTGATTGACTTGAGAATAAGAAGTGGAATCCATCTCTAATACAAAGCAAGAGAGAAAGAACACAACAGACTTATTTCTAGTCCTTTGGGAGATGAAGCAGCAGTGTTTGTCAATCTCATGTTTTTTATTACATTATGTAATAGGAACCAATTTCTCTGCTGAGAATGAGAAAGAAAGCAGTATTGCCAAGTTTCTCAGAGACTGAAATTGCTTTTGAAATCTATTGTTAGAAGATGAGACAAACAAAAAGATTCTGCAGCATTTAAGGGCATTGTTCGATGAGCATATTTAGTCGGTGGATCTGAATTTATGATGAATCCCATTTGTGTAAACACCATTCAAACTCGTCTCCAGTTAGTGAAGACAAATGATTTTGTAGCTGTTCTGTTGTTTGTTTGTGTATTTGTTTTGTTTTGTTATTATTGTTGTTTTGATTGTTTTGATTTTTTGTAGATGCAAGTTCTAACTACAGGAAAATATTCAAGTTTTAAAAGCTTGCCTTAAGTAAGAAATCAGAATTATACCGAATCAAATTTATAAACAAAAAATGCACAAAACAAGAATGTGAGGTCATAAAAACCAATGTTAAGACAAAACTTGAATGGAAGTGTTCCTTTCCAGGAAATAGTACTCGAAAGAATTTTTGTGAAGAATGAGGAAATAAGTCTGCCTTTTTATACTGCTGTTGCACCTTGGTTTTGCTGTGGGATCTCTTTAACATTGGCAGTTTATACTCATTTATTTTGTTTTGTGTTTGCTAGTCACAGTGGAACTAAGCCTGATTAACATATTGGCAGTATTTCATAGACAAACAGTGGTAATTCTCCACTATTCTTGTAAGATGATTGAGCAAGTAAAGTACTATGCATAATGGCATAGTATTACAAACTTCTCCCCAAACATTCTAAGAAAAGAGAACTTTCAATTACAGTTTTAATACTTGTTAGTTAGGGTAGATGTAGATTAGATAATTTTGAAAGATAAAGTAGTACAAAGGAAAGATTGGTTATGAAAATTATAATGCTTCAAATATATATATTTGACTGTTTTGCACAGGTATTAACTACTTTCAGTATTAGTTGTCAGATCACAGTAAGTGCAGTAAATGTAGAATGAGGCTGCGTGATTGCTGTCTCATGTTTATTTATTATCCAGATCTTCAAATCATCTATTTTCCAATTACACCTTAAATTTGTGATCCTCCTGCCTCAGCATGCTGGAATGTTCTTGTTACAGGTTTATGCCATTATACCAGTTAGACAGAACCTTGATGCCATTCCTGTCAATGAAAATATGATTTTTCTTCCCTATCACTACTTGAGAGGCAATGTGATGTCTACTCTGTTACTTAATCCAATTCTATGCTTTCTTAAAATGATTTTTAATATCAATAAAAACACTTTCTACTCAGTGTAACTAAAATAGCAAATCATCCAACAATGTCCTACAATTGTCATGTTTACTGTGGTTTGGTGATTAATGTTGCCAGAAATTCATATATACATACATACATATATATATATATATCTATATCTATATCTATATATATCTATATCTATATCTATATCTATATATATATATAATAGTCAAATATAAAAAAATAAAACTTACGTTCAATTTTTATAATTAACTTTTTCTTTGGTACTACTTCATCTTTTCAAAATTATCTATCATATATCAACTCTGATATTTCTGAAGATTAACAAATATTAAAAATATAATTAAATGTTTTCTTAAAATCTTTGTAGGGAATTTTATCTTATTTTGCCATTATGAACAGTGTTTTACTTTCTCAATTATTCTACACGAGAAACGGAGAATTGCCACTCTGTTTCTCTGAAATAATGCCAGTGTGTTAATCAGGCTTAGCTCTACTGTGAGGAAAAAATACAAAACAAACTCTTTTTTTCCTCCTCCTCCTCCTCTCTCTCTCTCTCTCTCTCTCTCTCTCTCTCTATATATATATATATATATATATATATATATATATATATATATATATATATGTGTGTGTGCATCTTTAAGTCTTCTTGATATAATTACTAAATGATTCAGAACTTTTATCTTAATTTTTATATCACAACAAGAAAATCTTTTTGTTTAAAGGTATTTTTGTATTAAGCATACTGGTAAAAGCTTTTATAATTAATCATTTTATATGCAAAATTTTCACACTGTTTTCTTAAGAAAAATAAGCAGAAACTAAGTTGATATAAAAGTCTGATGTTACGTTTTGCTGAAGGTGTTGAAAACATGCTTTTATGATTCATTTTCAAAGAATTAAGCATTTTAAACATATAAACCATAATACTCTTCAAGTAAAATTGCTCCCATTTGTTTTCCACAAAAGTATGGGGAAAGTGGGTGTGGTTAACTTAAATGAATGGGGCAGTGGAACACAGTAATAATGATAAATAGAAGGAAAACTAGGGTTAGAATATTTCAGTCATGGAGAAGGATGAGGACTGGGGAAACAAAGAGAAAGAGAGAGTTCATCAAAATGAAGGAGTGTGAAGAAAAAGCCACTTTGAAACCTATTATCTGGCAATCCAATTAAAATAAATGATAAATAGCTTTAAGAGAGCTATACAACAAAGCTAGAAAATATTAGTCCTACAAGTAATGGTCACAAAACAAAACCTCTAGCGCCAGATGTAGAATACCTCTGTTAAGTATTGTTGATCAAAGAGAATGAAGTAGTTTCCAAAACAGTTCAGGCTCTTGCCATAAATAAGGATTGCCCAATGGTAGTAGGGGATATGTCTCTGTTGCTGAGTCTGTGACACATGTTGGGTGCAAGTTATAAAAAAATAAAATCGTCACACTGGAACTAAGCTGAAAGCTGTCTATACTGGCCATCCTTCTCATTGCCAGATGGTGCTATGCAGGCTGCTGGGAGTTGTAAAAGCAGCAAAGATCTTATGCAGATGTGAAATTTATGAGTAATGATACCAACCAGCTAGGCTAAGTGGCAGTATGGAAATTTTTTTTATTCAAGGAGGAAAATGGCTAAATGTTACCTTTCATGTGTCTTTCATGTAGAAACACGAAAACTATTCATTCACCATAGAAAAGGCATCTACTGTCTACTGAGAGAATGATTCCACTCAAGTCTGTCTTGGTAAACATCACTAAGAAGCACATGCAGCATGGCTGACAACAAAAACTGTATCCCTAGAGCTACTGATCTACATTTTAGACAACAGCCCATCCACATGCCAAGAAAATATTACTTTTTATGTAACCAATGGAGAAGAATACTATAAGGCTTATATATTTCAGATGTACCTATACTTCCTGATTTCTATGTGTTTCCTCAGCCTTAAAATTTTCATTAGCTTTCAGAGTCTTGTGGGCCTCCAGGAATCAGTTGCTTAACTCAGATTTGTAGCTAGCAAACATCTCACCATTTCCGACGCTTACATTCTTTATATGCCTTTGTCCACAATGTACATGAGGTTTTATAATGTAAATGTCTGGTTACTTTCTTCTACTTATGGCTGAACATTGGTATAATTCATACCATTTATTTATTTATGAATACTCTACTCATTGAATATTGCTGTCTACAACCAAGGCAGATTGTTATTCTATTAAACTTTTCTGGGAAAAAAAAAACCAAAAAAACAAAAAAAAATCTTTCACAGATATCCAAAGATGTATTTCTGTGATATCCCTGAATCTGGCTATGTTGACAGTGAAACTTAGCGATCATAGGAATAAACTCTAATGTTCAGAAAGCAACTTGACAGATATACTACATCCATTAAGAAAAAAAGAAAGAAAGGAAAAGAAAATTACTTCCACGTTGGGTCTTATCAACTCATATGCCGTATATTTAACCATGACTTGGAGCATAGAATGTGAGTTACCTCTTCTAGATCTGGCTCTAGATCTAACTTGAAAGTAGTTAGTTCACTCATAATAGTCATGCCATTATTACACCCCTTGGCACACTTTGCCTTGCATGTTGTTAATGTATCAGGGAAGGTCAATAGCCTAGAAGAACTGTTGGTGTCTGTTTACCATAAGCAACCCATCAAGACTTCCTCGGACAGTATGAATCCAGATACTAGGGAAGAATTTTTCTGCTTAGTCCCAGGCTTATTTTTCCATATATTGACACCAAAATGTATGGTATCTTGAGCAATAGGGTCTTAAAATTTTATCCTGGCCTTCAACCAACAACAAGCGTAATAGCATGTCTGTTTGTGGGGACTTGTCTAAAGTCCATTTGGAATTCGCATGAACTTTCTTGAGAAAGGAATATATAAATAACAAATAGATTGGAGTTTTTAAATACTAGCTGAATGAGTAAATAGGGGATGATTACAAAAGATTAATGATTATGGATGATAAAATTCTACTATGAAATTAGAATGTCAGAGCTTTGTGACTTTTCTAAAAACTATCAAATTTGTAAGTTTATTATTATAACTTGTGAAATACATCTCAACAAATTGTCTACCAAGATTTTGTGAAATTCATAATGCATTATAAGAAACAATGAATCAAAATAATTTCATAGAAATGTGATAATGCAATATTATTTTCTTTCAAGTCAAATTTTCCTCTAGTTATTTTTTTTATTTTGAAAATATGTAATCACTGAAAGAGGCTTATTTCACTTTATATTTTTACTTGTGATTTGATTTCCTCCAAGAAATTGCTATTTATTGCAAATTAATATTAGTTATATATAAGAATTGGTCTATATAAAACATTTTTGCTACAGCATCTTTAAATTCCTGTTATAGTACACATTACAATATCCACTTAAAGAAAGCACAGGAATAATGAATTTTAATGAAGCTAAGAGTGTTGAAAGCTTTGAAAATGTCAAGTTGTTTTGAAGTAATACCTTCCTTACTAATGTTTTGCATTCCTTATACGTCTATGGAGATAGTAAAGTCACAGAAGCTTTGAAATTTAATAGTAACTAATTAATTAAGGGATGGTGATGTATTTCTTCAGTATTTATATTTAAAGGCACTTTATATCTAAGCTCTATTTCTATAACTTAATTTTTATTGCCAGTGATATGCAAATACTCAGATATATTGATACAAACATTTACAAATCATTGATTCTACTATTATTTTTCTTTTATCTTAAGATTTCAATCTCTGGTCATTTATACTGGTTGTGTGAGAGTATCAGGGTGAGGCAAAACATCACAGATTCCTGGAACGACAGGGTAGGGGAAATTTTTCTCTTGTGTAAAAGAAAAGGAAGAAGGAGAGACAGATGAGTGGAAAGCTGGAAGCTGTCTCTACTGGCCATCTTTCTTATTGCCAGATGCTGGACATAAGACAAAGATGGACATAGAGACAGAGTTAGACATAGAGTAATACATTCCATACTTGTAAGAATGCAATGGTAGAATTCACAGATACCTACAGGTACCGTACTGAGACACTGACTGTGAGTCCTTAGCTAACATGCAAGGATCTTTCACTTGAGTAAGTGTGTTTACATCAAAGATGTTATCCGTGGGGAATATCCTGCTCCCTTCTCTGCATCCTGATTGGCAGTCCAAATGCCTGGCTTGTGATGTGAAGCATTTCTCGTCCACAGAAGCATGTAAGATCCCACTTCTACTAAGTGAGCCCTGGTGTCCTCTCTTCAGAGTTCCTCCAATGTGGAAGAATTATTTACCTAGTCTCTGGTACTAGGGCCTAAATTCTTCTCAGAATTTCCACCATGCTATTATCTATCATCTATCTATCATCTAGCTAGCTAGCCAGCTAGCTATCATATGACATCTATTCAAATCTTTTGGCCTCAAGAAATAATCTATGTTCAGTGCTCTCTGTTGTGTCCAAGATCAATGGTCTCAGTCTTACTTCCAGTGAGACTAACTTCATCTGTTCCACTTTATAAAGATTTCCTAACCTCCTAATAACCCATTATAATAAAATTCTATTAATGAATAATTCAATTGAGGAAGACAAATTCTTCATAGTTCAATCATCTCTGCAAACTAAGACATGTTAACACTAATGCATTGACAACTTATCTTTATCAAATGACATTTTGGTAAATATTTATAGCCACACTGTATCATCCAATCTCTGGGTCTCAAGGCTTATGCTCATCACTTAATTAAAATTTCATTTAGAACTTTTCCAGTGATTCCTAACTCTTAGTAGCTCTGGTATTGTATAAAATATGAAGTCCTAAATTCAAGACAAATATCTAGTTATGTTCTTCTGTAAACACAAAACTAAATACATAAGTAAAAACAATTTACAAATTACATCAAAGTGTACAATTGTCATTGAGTAATCCTTTTTCTTTACAAAGAGGAGGCTGATTGCACAGAAAGGAGGGATGTGACCAAAATAAAATGTAATGCCTATAGAGCACACATTAAGTTCTGTAAGTTCTACACCTAGCATTAAGAGCACATGGAGCGATGATGTGTGCTTACAGTGGGAGAAGCAGCCACACTCCACTCAGCAGCAGATCATGGCCATTTTGCTCTGGCTTTGCTAACTACCTGCATACTTGCACATCTCCTGATTTTCATCATCTCTGATTTGTTGGTGTCTTGATGAATGTTTTAGTAACCCACAGCTTTTAAGTCTGGTGAATAATATTTTGAGGATGACTCCTAGATCTGTCAGCAAGAACAGTATCGTGGTATCTTTTAAACATTGTCCTTGAGTGTGAAAATGATCAACACTGGTAAATGGATTCTTTATTCTCCTGTATGAGTAAGATTCTTATATCTGAAACAAAACACTATCATTGTTTTACCTCCTAGTCCTAGAGATATTGGATTGGTAGTGACCCAGTGAGTGCTATCTTGACTGCCTTCCTACCATCTCATAGAAAATTATTTAGTTTCATGTCAATGTTTAATTTTAATCATGTTCCTTTCTAAGCAAAGCTATATATTTTGCCACAAATTTCTGTTTTGTTTTTGGTTGCAATCCTGAGTAGACACCTAGTCAATCCTTCCAGAAATATTCATGCCACAGTGCAAATGTTACAATGCTTTGAAATCCCCTCTATTAGATTTACTAATCTGTAATTTAAACAACTCACAAAGGCATGGATAAAATGGAAAGATGGTATTTACCAGAATATGTACTAAGTTACTCTGGTTCCTATGTGAAATCCGATGAGCACAGCCTTCACTCTGCATATACCTGTCTGCTTCCTGACATTGCTATCCATTCATCAGTCTTTCCCATGATGCCCCAATTGCCTCCTTCTCAGGTGTCTCTGGTCTACATCTCCAATCTTTTTAAAGCACCTCCTACAAAGTGATTACAGAGCCTTCTGAATCACATGATCAGGTTTAGTTAGGATATTATCTACATATTTTCATAAAACTTTTCTGTTTTAGCTTTCCTTTGCTATGGTGGAATTGTGAAAATCAGCATAGGAAAGGCTAACGATTTATTTTGGTTCAATCTGAAGTTGCAGTCCACAGACACTTGGACTGGTTGCTTTCGGAAGCAAGAGGATATGACACCTCATTTTGAAGTACTTGAAAGATAATTCAGTTAACTTATAATAGACAACAACGAGATTAGGCTTCTGATATCAAATTTTCTACCATTTGGTAATGGACCACTGAATTAGAAATTCACCAATATTTTAGTTTATTGATGAGATAAATCATGATCTAATTGCCTCCCAAGCATGACACCTCTGTACAGTGGTCCATGGGGAGCAATCCCATGAACTTTTGTGGAAGTTTTTAATCCAAAACACAACAACATGGAAAGAAGCTCAATATTCATGAAAAATAATTTCTCAACAAGAACATATAAAATGTGTTCAAGAAGTGAATTTATTAAAGATATTATTGCAACATATAGATTGCATATAAATTTGATTTGATTCTTGTATGAAGAACACATATCTGAAAATATTAAAAGTTTTACCAGAAATACACGAAACCAATATTTATTAAAGTAAAAGGAAAGTGATATTTAAAATACATATTTAAAAGACTATTGACATAGAAAGGGTGGTCGGACTTTATTATTTACAAACACCACCAGACCACTCTCAAAGTAATTTTTCAGTTCCTAATCACCTGATGATTTTACTCCTTAAAAATTGGTTAAGCCGAAGGAATTTGGAAGTTTAAACCCTGGGGATACAAAAGCTTCATACATTTGAACACTCTGAGGACAGAGGCATAGGTACATTTGTTCATTATGAGACTAGAAGACTAGGTACACTAGGTTACTTAAAAGATAAAACTGAGAACATTTGGTAAAGTCATACAATATACAACTTCTGTTATTTTGTAACCTGCCCAATATGTTCAAGAGTTAGTTTTTAAAGGTTGATAAAAAAATGACAATATTCATTCACTTTTCTCATGAAGAAGTCAATAATTACATGTTTTTGTTGCACTGAAATGGCCTACATATCAATTGGAACTCACCCAGAATCAGTAAGTTCTTACTGTGATTAATCTAATGTAAGCTAATTTTCAAATTGCTTACCTCTTTTAATTTTGATGTACATTATTTATATAACAAAACATCATGATTCCCTAAAATATTATTTTTGATTCAGATAATTTTATATGATACCATATTCTGATAAAGAAATATACTTTTAAGTATGAGATTATCAAAATTAGCTGCATGATTTTTAAATTATTTAAAACAAAGTTCATGCACTAATAAAATTATTTACAAAAATAAATTATTGGAAATAAAAAGGACAGAGATGTAAGAATTTAATATAACAGATGTTATACTTTATGGGCTGGAAAGATGACTCAGCGGTTAAGAGAGCTTGCTGTTCTTACAAACAGCCTTAGCTGAACCCAACTGACAGTACCTACTCAGGTAGTTAGCAATCAACTATAACTCTAGTTCCAAGAGACCAGATACTTTTCCTGACTGCTACCACCACCCAATATAAGACGCACACAAATAGAGATGTGCACAAATACACATTAAAAAATAAAATCAATTAAAAAAATAAAAAGTATGCCTTATCCTCTACTTTTCAATGATAATGAAATGATATGGGTTAGACAAATTAAATGTTAACTTTATTTTTAAAAAGGGAGTCAAATAGAAAATTTTATAGAATGAAAAAATTACGTCTTTGGGAAGATGGAAGTGATTTATGGTTTTGAGGCTGGGATGGGCAGGTGTAGAGGGAGGGGTCAGTAAGTGGGACTCCTACTCAAGACTGGATAGCCAGATGATTTCTAATGATATCGTGTTCTACTCATAGATTGGTTCCTAGCACAGTATCCACCAGTGAGGCTTCTGTCAACAGCTAACGGGAAAAGATGCAGAGGCCCAGAGCCAAACACCTTGGAGAGCTCCAAAAAACTCTCAGAAGGGAGGAAGGAGGTATTTCAGGGACATCAGGAGAAGAAGCTCCACTTCATTTGATATACAATTTCTAGTTCCACCCATTTTTCTCACAAACACAATACTGATATTTTTCTTAGCAGCCAAGGAAAATCCCATTATTTATGTATGCTACATTTTCATAATGTATTTTTCTGTGGATTGAAACTGTTGAAAATTGTTTTTCTATATCTGTGGTAAAATGCTTTGACAAAGCAACTAAAGTTTAGAAATTGTTTTATTTTACCCCACACTCGATGTTCAGTCAATCATGATTCAGTAAGCGGGCTTCAAATGCTGGAAGGAGCTGGCCATGTTGCAGTTGCAATGAGGAAACAGTGGTATGCACTGCTCAATTTCTGTTCTTCACTGAAACAAGCCAACACGCAGCTGGGGAACAATGTCATACACAGTATATGTGTGGGGTCTTTCCATCTCAGCTTATACAATCAGGATAAAACCCCACAAGGTTGATAAGATTGTAGGTTCAGGTTCAAAAGCTTTTATTCTTTGTCTAATTCAGTCACTGGTTCTAGTCCTAGATTCCTGGGATGTTTCAGCCCCCCCAATAAATCTAGTATTAAGCCTCCAAGAATAACTGCTGACTGAGCACTCTTACTAGCTCCATCTGAATGCTGACTCTTGTCATTCAACTCAGTGTTCTAGTTCAAACTCTTCTCCAAGCTGACAGGTTCAAACTGACCTTCTGAGCCAGTTTACTGTTTCTGCCTGAATTTTTCTGACTGGCAGGTTCTGGATGACTCTGACTGCTTCAGACTAAACTGCTCTACTTCAATTGACTCACTCTTCCCATCTGATACTGACTTCTGCAGAGCTGTGTCTGTGCCTACCTCATACTGCCTGTATAACTCACTGCTGTAACTGACACTAGTAACTGACTCTGCTTTGAGTTGAGAGCCTGCATTTTCTATCATGAGAGGTGGGTGTGTCCTCACTCTGCTAAATCTCCTTCTGATTAGTCATTTTGCCTGTCCTACACTCTGACTCATCTCAGAAGTCACTTCCTGTGTGACACTGACTCTTGAGCTCTGCTTCTTGTGTCTACTTCCACACTGGTTGTCTCTTAGGAATTAAAGGTATGTGCTAACACTATCTTCTGAATACTGGGATTAAAGGTGTTTACCAACATTTTTAACATTCGTTCTACATTCATTCTGAACCTATAGTCCCTTCCTAGCTTTCACAGAGATTTCCTCTACAGGTATTCCCTGTGGATATCTTAGGAGATTTTCTGATTCTACATCTTGTCAGTGTGACAATGGACATAAATCATCATTGATATCTAGGCTGGTTACCAAGTGGTGAATCCTGAACGGTGAATTTATGCAGGATAACATAAGATCAAAGAGATCTTATAGCTATTATTAACAAAGAAAACTTGTTTTACCTCTAAAAGTTGTTGAATTTGCAGTAAGAAAGTGAAAGTGACACCAGTAATTGATGGTGCAAACATAGATCACATGGGCCTCTCACACACTGCTAATCTGGGCATTGCAAGTTGCAAATATGTGAGAAAACTTAGGCTATTGTTTCCATGAAGTCCTTAAGAAGCTAACTTTGAAGAGGTTTTGTTTAACTTACACATCCACATTTGGTATTGTGTTAAGTCCATTTCCAAGTATTTCATTGTGTATGTATTCTGCCTCCTCTTCCTCCTAATAACCTGCAATGTTCTGAATAAACAATTGATCTTCAGTAAAAGCTTACAGAGGATTTATACAACCACTCTCTCATATTGAGAATATCACAGTTCAAGAATATATTTATTATATTTGTGTTTATAACAAAATACTTCATAAATGCATATATATGTATGTTTTTATATAAATATAGAACATATCCTTTATTTCAACAATGGAAATCACAGACATCACATGAATTAATTCACATAGTTACCTCTCTGTGAATATAGTTGAAAGAAAGCGGCAAGGAGACTTGTAAAATATATGTCTCCCTTTGTCTGGATGAACATGGATATTTTGGAAACATTGTAAAAGTCTACTCCTGATGTAATCTAAATTCTGTGCCTACTTTTAGAAAACATTTTTATTGATAATTTACATATCCATAACAATTCAACTTTAACATTACCTTCTAACAGTGTTCAAATAAAGAAGAGTGCTTATACATAGCCAATGTATCTTTTATCAACATAAAGGACACATCTGTAAAATACACTAAAAGATTTAACTGTT
Source organism: Cricetomys ansorgei (assembly GCA_026225945.1). Lineage (NCBI taxonomy): Eukaryota > Metazoa > Chordata > Mammalia > Rodentia > Nesomyidae > Cricetomys > Cricetomys ansorgei. Next base: position 9,526,689 of record JAMJFZ010001816.1, read on the forward strand.
TTCTTCTAAAGTAAAAGTCATATTACTAACTTCTAGCAATATTTGGGGTTTCCTAAGTCCCAAGTTTCTGTTAAAGAGATTATATGTGCAGGCATTCATCTTGGCCCAGATATGTTACTTCCATTGGATTTATAGGAAAAGAAATCAGAAAATATGCTGGTTTTCATGTGAATTGTTCTGACAAGGTAATAAAATCTTTTGTTACTGACTCAGGAGTAAAACATCCTTTAATAGCATCATAAATATGTTACAGTAGGTTATTAGCTGGCAAGTTGAAATTTCACTGCATTCTCAGTTCTTTACACTTACTGGTTCTGTGGCATTGAACAATGTACTAAATTTTTGGAATCATATAGCAAAGTGCCATGAATGGGTGGCTACAAAAAGTTATGCTTTCATAGATTGGTAAACTCAAATTATGAACTCAGAGAATCAAGGGGGAAATATTTTATTTGGGATCTTGGGTAGAATTTTTGACATTTTTTTCCTTGCAGGAGTGGTCATTACCATATGAATTGTACAGAGCCTATCCAGTGTCTTTTCTTTTAGTGTATGCATATTTATTAAGTCTAAATTTCCATGTTCAGACTCACCTAATACAAAATGTCTGTCACAATGAATTCATGTTCAACAATCACATTTCTAAATTATTTTAAATTTAGTAAAGTTGTGGACTCCAGAAAATCATCTGAGGAATAACTCATTTTATGTCATTACAGTCAGAAAAGTTGTCAGTACCCAAGGTGTTATTTTAAAATGAATAACTATTGTCATGACCATAGGATTAATAGACTCTTATAAGAAATCATTGAATGTATGGTTATATTAGCTGTTATGTTTCTCTTATTATTGTTCTATATACATATGAACACATGTGCAAAAGGGAGACCTTCAATTTTAACAACCTAGAGACTTTGAATTTTAAGTGAAAATTTCAGAAAATAGCAAGCTATGGAAGCAGGTAGGCCAAGCTAAATACAGATGCATCTCTCTGTACTACTCCAAACCTAATGCCCAAGTCTCATCCCCAGCTCTGTAGCAGATTACGTGCTGTTTGTTCTCCCTTTCTTCCCCCACCCATCGCTCTCTCTCTGAGTCTTGGTTAAGATTCTGCTTCCTAGAGGAACACTCTGTTTTCCTCTCTCCTGTGCATTCCCTCATCCTTTCCTCAATACTTGTCTATTGGTTATCTTTAATTATCAGCAAAACTATCCATTTTTAAATTTATCATACTACAAGATTTTTTAAAATATGTCCTTATGAATCTTTGGATTTCCTCTGTAGCTATTGTTAGGTCTCCCTTTTCAACTTTTACTTTGCTGGTTTTGACTCGTTTTCTCTGACTTTTAGTTAATTTGGATAAGAGTTTTTCAATCTTATTGATATTCTCAAATTACCAACTCTTTGTTTTATTGATTCTTTGCATTGTTATTTTTGTTTCTATGTTATTTATTCCATCCCTGATTTTGGTAATTATTTGCAATCTACATTGTAAATTCTTTATTATGATATTTCTTATTTTTGCTCTAGAGTTCCAAGGTAAAACTTATCATCTGTCTACTCTGGAATGATGAAATTTGATGCAGGTTACCATTTTACACATTTCAAATATGTTATAGGAAAACAAACTCAAAAGTTTCCTCTCTAAATAATATTTTCTTAGATGAAGTTGTGTAAAGAAAATATTTACCTCATATGGATAATATGTTTATCAATATTTTGACAATACTGACATTCAAGGTAAATTTATTGAGATGATTTTCTGCAGAAGAACTGGAAAGATATTTTAAGGGATGGATTTAGATAATATAAACCAATCATCCACAGAAAAATAAATCAATATTCAATTTCCTAAATAGTATTTATGACTGAGTCAAGTGTCATAATATATTTAATCAATATCCTAAGTAGAACATTGTATGGATGTGTCATAGAACTGTGCTCTGACATGAGCAGCAGTGTGAGTTCAGGAAGCAGTGATTCTGGAAGATGCTTATACTATTCTGTAAAGACATTGACTGTAATTTGTCCTGTATCACAGGATTCCATGCCAACCACACTTCACACTTGCCAGTGTTTACAGTATTCAGTAAATTACCTACCGTATACATTTCACAGAGGATGCAATATTATCAGGCTTGCCAAAGAACCTGTAGATCTGAGCTGCCACTTTCAACCCCTCATTCATGCTGTGCAAGCAATCCCTTTACTCTGAGATAAGGTCTTACCAATCACCTCAGACTGATCTTGAAATCATTCTGTTTCCCAGACCTGCTTGGATTGTATTTCTGCTTCATCCTCCAGGACCAACAAGCCTCATTCAAAGCTCTAACTTTGCAGTATTATATAGTCAATACTTTCTGTTAGCTGAACCTTCCTCCTTGATCCATAGAAACACCATAAGCATTGCCCCGTTACTTAACGGTAACCACCCTGTTCTCTGTTCAACTCCCTAAAATAAACTAAGCTTTCAGGCTTCTGAGGCTTCTGTGTATAGCTTTTCTTTATTCTCATGGTACCTTCATCAGCTCCATAAGAAGATTTCCATGTCAGTATATATTTCAACTTTTACTTAATGAGACAATATAATGACAATGGAGTTATTTACTTTCTCAGATTTGAAAGAATGATTATCCAATGATTTTAGCTAAGAAAACTGACTATGGTCCTCAGCTGCACTCAGATACTCTCCTGCTTTGGATCATCTATGGATAATACTGAGATAAATAGTGCCCTTTATTAGGAAAATGTGTAAATAATTAAAAGAGCTATAATACACTGTTGACAAATAAATTCAAATGCATTTGCAGATAAAAGAAAAGTATCTATATGCATCTGATTTTACGTTATATGAACAAGAAAAACTGGAGAAAAATGACTCTTTTTTGGAAAGAACCATTTGTTTTTAAACCATAATCACATGGAGTACCAAGTACCTAAATTGAAATAAGAAACATAGTCTAAATGGTCTTCAGAAGGGTCCAATAATGATTGATAGAATTGGGGATGAAAGTAGTTCAGGACAAAAGAAATGGGCAGAAGAATTGAAATAATAATTTGATTTAAGAGACTAAAAACTCAACTTGTTTTACTGCAAATAATTATGTAGTTAGTTCCAAGCAATGAAATTTATAGAGACTAGTCATGTCTTATTTGAATTTCATAGTAAAAATTACACAAAACGATCACCAGAGGCCTACTTAGAAATATTTTCCTTGAATAATGAAAAACTGCCAACTTAGTACTTAGACTTACATTAGGTGATCACGGTTTATATAATATGTAACCTAATAGTAATCTTTGAGCACTCCAACTTAACCCAAGGATAAGTCGGAATCAGTCTGGAATCCATACAATGTTGCCTATGAGAAGTAATATCAAATATAATATATATAGCAAATCAAGTAAGAAAAACACAATTCCAGATAGATGGAAGCCTAGTTACAGATTTGTCAAAAAAAATATATTGTTGGTATTTCTATAATTGTTTGCATACAATCTTTCAATTATTCTAACCTGTTTTAATATGTTATATATTTATTTTTAAAGTAAGTCTTTAGACATAATTTTCAAATTAATGGCAGATGAAAATAGCATTTGACTCTTAGAGAAATGATGAGGAACTATGATCTGTATTGAAGTTTGGAAATATCTTTTTTTTATTATGTGTTTGAATTGAATAAAATCATCTCTAAAATTAAAACAACCTTGAATAATAATCACCTTCTACAAAAATCATATATCACTGCAGCAAATATAAACCCTTTGACCCACTGCTCAATATTCCTCAAAGGATCAAGATGATGCATTTCCTTCCTGCTGTGTAGAGTGATAAAAGGAACCTCAGAGATGCAGTGGTTTTCAAGTCACTGCAATCACACTAATGATGACTGCACAGTTCAAACATAATTATAATCTCTGATTCAGGGAGAAGAGATACAGAGTATCATGGAAACATGAATTCTGATCAAATTTCAAGTTAATTTATATCAGATGAATGCTGGAAATGGTCCAAAGTTACATCTGAACAATTTGATTTTATATTTATCATACATATGTTTAACAATGGATCTAATTTTCATATTTGCTTTGAGTATTCAAAAGCAATATTGAATCTCTGAATAAATCTCATTAATCAGTGCCACTTGCAGGAAAAATGTGATATTTGTGTGGGTTGATTCCTGTTCCATCTATTTTCAATTACAAGTTTGGCAAGTGTGAAAAACTGATGAGATTTAGAAATGATTTGGATTATTGTAACTTAATCAAGTGGAGCCTGCAATGTTGACTGCTCATTTAGAAGTTATTTCTATTTTGGAAGAAATAAATATTATTTGCAACACTTAGAATATAAGGGACTAAAATGTTTCACACAATTTTTTCCCATTTCATTCTTAAGGATGCGGAGTTTTCAGAATGTTGCTGAACCATGCAAAATTACAAAGTATATACTTCTTGAAGTAAAATGTAGTAATATCAATAGCTGTAATAGTTTTAACATAAAAATTTCTCCACAAGCTCATGTATTGGGGTTTAAGTTGACAGTGCATGAGCCTATGTGTTTATTTGTATCTCAAGGGATTTAGTAATAAATGAACCCATCTCCTGATTATATCAAGATATGGTGGAATCCCTGGAGAAAATAGAAATAAGGAGGTGGGATGCCATTCATGGAAGTACATGCACTGAACAGATGTCTCTTGTTCCAGGACATCTCTCTTCCCTTTTTACTTCCTGTCCACTATAAGATGATCTACTTTGCTGTGAATTCTTACCATGGTAATGTTCTGTCTTACAATATGGTCAGAGTATTAGAGCAAGCTGGCCATTTATTGCAGTCTTATAACCATGAGACAAAGAATATCCTTTCTCTTTTAATTTGACTCAGTCAATACTTGTCAAAGCAACAGCAGGGCTAACTAACCCTCAGAACAGAAAGTGAATGCAAGGAGAATACCCTTTCCCAAACAGGTCCCTTTCCAATAATAAGGTCCTTGCATTTACCGGAAAGGTTTGTCTGATTCAGACATTTTGTCATGATTGTGGGCATTGGGATTATATGAAGTTTACCAAAATTTCTTTCTGACATACACACTCATTCTGTACTTGACTCATTTCACTGAAATTTCCTAGTAAGACAGTGTCCGCTGATTTTTCTTAAAAGTGTTTGAATTGTTGAAAAAATGTGAAGTGGAACAATTGTAATAATAATGTATGAAATAAAAATTTAACTTTTATTTCTAAAAGCACATTTCTCTGATGAACCAAAGGTAACAACATATCAGAATTAGTGTTAGTTATGTTAGACAGAGGTTGTACACATAAAGACACAGACTTGAGGATATGTAGACTGCCCATGTTCCCATCAAGGCTGTCAGCTCTCAGTGTTGCTGCTGTTCTATCCCATAGAATATGATAATGAAAACTCGGAAATATAATAGAAGTGTGGAAAAAGAAAGACAGTCATGTTTTGATGAAGTAAAAAAAATCTTTGCTTTAAATAATATAATATAAAATTACTGTGGTTTTTAACTATCAAAATTCTGTCAGCCTACCATACAAACAACTTTCTTTGTTTTTAGAAATAACTTTAAGCACTAAGTATGAATTTGTATATTATGTGGGACACATTTATCATAATTTCCTATGATCAAAAATAATATTTAATAATTTTAGAAAACAATTTACTATGGTAGATTATAAATTTAGAAACCAATTTATTCTTTATTCTAGATATTTTCAGGCTTTTCTTTAAGGGGGATATTAAGTCTTTTTAAAAACTAAAATAGAATTATTTTATTTACCGTTGCTGTCTCCTCTCTTCTTATTCTTCTATGTCCCACCCTTCCTCTAAAATTCATAGTTTTCTGCATTTAGCTATTGCTATTATATGGACATAAAAATGAATAAATACATAAATTCACCCTATGGGCTACCTTCATTGTTTCCTGCAGTCATGTTTCTAGGGTTGATTATTTGATACTGGATAACCAATCAGGGATCTTGCCTGTGGAAAATTATTTCTCTATTTCTCAGCAGTCATTATTTGCTTGTCGCTCTTGAAAAGACATGGGGGATTATTCTTTTACATTTACAAAAAAATGACATATAATACATATGAATATATTTGTATATGTATAATTTAGAGAAGAGATGCCAGTTGAGTGGTAATGCTAATCCACAAAAACAATGGACTACCTATCAAAAGCTCTACTATCATCCATGAGAAAGAAACCTCCTCTGGAGGTAAGAGTCAGGATAATCCAAAAGACTCTCAAAATAATATAGGTTCTGGGTGTTTCTCTTGATTGACTTAAAGAACTTAAGGGTAACGTCCTATTGCTGAAAACTTAATATATTTCACACATAGGACTTGGAGTAATTGGTGTGGAAGAGACCTTGAACTTATTCCTAAAAAGTGGCTTATATAGCATCAGAAGGTGCTATGGAAGCTGACAATGGAGAGGGATATTTAGCACCAATATCCAGTTGTAAAGCTTATAAGCTAAAACAATGACTAGTCTGGCAATATCGTCACAATGATAAAATTATTGCATTTTATCTTGGTTGTTACTCAAATCTAACAGATTTGGTAAAGGACCCTCTCAACAGGAGTAAAGTCATGCTACATACCTACCCTGCTACCTGGGACTAGAGAAGTCAGAGACCTGAGAAAAAACCCTAATAACTACTGCCTATTTCGTAAAACAGTGTAACACCTTACTGTACTCTAAATACATATTCTTATATCCAAATCAATGCAGAACTCATAACTCATTAAAGAATGGTCTGTTTTTTTTTCAGCAACAGGAGATCATTGCAGTACTCTACAACCTTTCTAAATGCAAAAAATAACTGGCCATGGGGGTCCAACACAAATTGATATATCCACAGCACAACTCTAACACCTAAGGCTCAGAGAACATTGAAGAAGAGGAAAAGTTGTAAAAGGCAGAAGACCAGGAAGTCTCCTGTGAGATCATGTCTTCTACTACGACAGGGAAGCTACACCCATAAAATCCCAATAATTCAGCTGTTAAACCAGATCAGCTGACACTACAACATGTTTGGGGTAAAATTCACTGGGTCCCATCCATATATGAACAATAAAGTAGCAATTTTTATGTCTATATAAAATGTATTGGCAACAAGGGTGGTCACTAATTTTTTTTTTGGTCAAGTAGATATTGAACTCAAGGTCTCAAAAATGTCAGTGAAGACTTCCATCACTGAGGTATGCCTCCAATTCTACTATTGTAATTTCAGGAAGATTATCATTAAACAATTACTGATGAGCAGTAAGACTTTATTTCCAAAAGAAAGTAGGTTCTCAGTTAACACTAAAAGCAAAGAGCTAAGCAGGCATATAGATTTTCCAGAAAGAATGGTAAATTTCACTACAATATAATAGAGTTGTCTATTCAACCTAAAGAAAACCCTGGTTTGGGCTTTGCATTGAAAATTGAGCTAAGAGGAACATCAATCTTTTAAAAAAAATATGTATTAATGTCTTCAAATGATTGATAGTATTAGTATTGAGCATGAGGGGAAGATAATTCCGAACAGATCAAAGAGAGATTTTTTTTTTAATCCTTAGCATTCAAAACATTTGTGTGTCAATAAAGTTATGAAAGTTAAAATATATTTTTTCTTTTATTAAAAATAGATTTTTTTCATACCATATATTCTGTTTATAGTTTCCCCTACTCCCACTCCTCCTATGATACTTCTGAACATTCTGAACATTCATGATAATTCCTATGTTGAGAATACATATAGGTATGCTCATCCTTATATAAATGGATTTAATAAATTATAGTTTATAAATCAAGTCCAGATTTTGTTGGTCAAAATAGAATAAAAAGTAATTGTAAAAGAGAATATCCCTTGTATCCCAAATTCCTATAGAGACATCTTCATGATTATATGTATTACAAATAATTTGATTTTACATTAGATATAACAATCCAATTTGTGAAAATGAACAAGTTTCTTTAAGCCTCAGATTTTATTAAACCTAAAAAATGTGGTATATTTAGTCACTGTGGTTAATAGCAAGAAAAGAAAGTGAGGGTAAGACTGAAAATAATATAGTACTTTGTGCTAAGGTATGAATATATCTGCCTTTGTTCATCTTTCTAGTGAATCATTTTAAACCTTTAATAGGTCTAATATTTGGTTTTCATAGTAGGAGGACTGTGAAATTCCAGTTTTATGCAATTATGTAATTTTACATAATTTACAAATTATACAGTCAAATGTAATAAAACCAGTCTACCCACTTTCCTCAACACTCTGTGCTAGTTTTTGAGCACTTTGTCTGTGCTGCCTTAGATTGCTTCAAACAGTTGCTAAGTGTGCTCACCTAAATCCTGTTTTTAGAATGAAAAATTGAATTGTCATTTAGTCATTACTGTACCACAGAGCACATTTAATTCAGCTCTTGCTCTAAGCCAGGTGCTGAGTAAGTTGCTAGAAGTACAATCCTTCGTAGAGCTATAACTCTGCCTGAGGAGAGTAAACAGATGAGGTAGACACAAAAGCAAGAAATTAAAACACAGTATTACACATTTTATTGTAAATGGCGAGGAAAGGATCCATTAGGATGCATCACAGAAACAGTAACAGTCGTTAACTTCTTGCCATCTTTTATAATGCCCAGCAAATCATGAAGCAATTGGGCTTCACTAAATATCTACTGATAGTCAAATATCTTTAATTTTTATTTGATCTGGGGAAGGTGGAGAAATCAGCTTGTATACTTTTCACCTGATGACCATTCCAATGTCAAAACCCTGAAATTTACATACATATGTGTATGAAATGAAACAAGTTCTATGTTACCTTAATCATATTTTGTGTCAGTTGCATACTGTTCAGATGTAGTTGACATATAAAATGGAACAATATAAAAGGAGATAATAAATGCCAATTCTACTAAAAGGTTTGAATTTTCTAAAAATAAGGATGTATTGTTAGTTAAATACATACAAAGTTTATAAATATTCTTTGTTTCCTAGTAGAGATAAACCTGGTTTTATTTCATTTTATTTTATTTTATTCAGAAGATGTAATGACATTAATAATTCTATTTATATGGAAATAAACAATTGAACAATCAATGCCTACACAGCAAGCTAAAAATGTAAGGTTGGTAAGGGGTTTTAAATGTTTTCTACCATAATTATTCAGCTTTTAAAAAGTGGATCTATTTTCTTTTATAATGTTTTTAAATCAGAACTTTTAACAGAATCTTATTTGTGAATAGTCATGCAAGAACAAACATTTATTGTCCCTGAAAATATTTTAGTAAAATTAACATTAATTTTTTTTATTTTTTAAAATTCTATTTTTATTTTTAATTACATATTTGTGAAAGTCTGTGTAAATGAGTACTGTGAATCACCAAAGCCAGAGGGAACACATCTCTTGAAGATGAAGTTGGAGATTGTCTTAAGGGTCTATAACTGTGAAAAGACAAAATGACCACAGCAACTCATAAAGGAAAGCATTTAATTGAGGCTGCCTTCCAGTTTCAGAGGTTTAGTCCCCAGCAGGGAACATGGCAGGGACCATGGTAGGAAGACATGGTATTAGAGAAAGATTTGAGAGTTCTGTATCTGAATCAGCAGTGAACAAATGGACACTGGGTCTGGATTGAACTTTTGAAATCTCAAAGCCCAACCAACCCCAGAGATATCCATCCTCGATAAAGGCCACACCTACTCCAAAGAAACCACACCTCCTAGATTCTCACAAGTAGAGCCACTCCCTAATTACCAAACATTCAAATATATGAGCCTATGGGAGCCATTTCTATTCAAGTCACCACAGAGATAGTTCACACTAATCTAATTCATGCCCTCTCCAGCAACAGCACATACTCTTAACCTTAGTGCTATCTCCCCAGAACTTTATTACTAATCTTTTAAAATAAATATGAATAAACCATACATACTTATTTAAAGTAAGTTAAATTCATCTATATTTTGTATTGTCATTTATTTATACTAGAAAAATTAAGATATATATATATATATATATATATAATTAACTGAAGTGAGAGAGCTAAAAGTTTAGAAAATAAAAAGGGAACTGCAAAAACTAAATGAGACATGAAATGAAATATTTTGACAAAGAAATAACCTTGTTATCCAAACAGAATCTAGAAAATTGTCAACATAAATATTTCAGAAAATATACAATGGCCAAATAAAACAAGAAAGAGAAGTCCAAAATATGGAATAAAAGTGCCCAGTGTTCTTACAACTCCATCAAGGAAAACTAGTCCTGTTGGCTATGTAGAGGATTAGGCCTCTATGAAAGCTAAGAAGGGTTTATATTCCATGAGTCTATGTGAAGGGATCACATTTAGAGAACTTTGTAGTCTAGATGGAATGTAGAAAGAATGTTGGCATATGCCTTTAATACAAATATTCAGAACATGTGGTAGTCTATGTCTTTAATCCCTAAGACATAAACAGAGTGTGAAAGCAGACTCAGGAAGCAGAGCTCAGAAAGTGACAGTGTCACACAAGAAGTGAAGACTGAAATGAGTCAGTGAAGGACAGGCAAAGTGACTAATTAGAGGAAGAGTTAGCTGAGTGAGGACACTCCCAACTCTCAGCGTATAAAAGCAAGCTCCCTTACAAATGAAATTAATGCCCTTATATATATCAATTGACAGTAGGCTGTCTCTCCTTTTTCTTGTATGAGAAAACGCAAGGAAGACAGAGTTAAAGAACCAGATAATAAGCCTTACCACACATGTCTACTGGAACTTTGACTTCAACTTCCTAGCTTTCAGACCTATGAGGAACTAATATTTATTGTTTGTGAACTGGCTATTTGATCGCAGTTTTCAGAAGAGTCTGAGTAGATTAAAATAGTACTGGTCCAAAGATGCAGGAGGAGATTAGTTAGAGGTAGTGTATAATATACATAACCAGCAATTTGACACCCTCTAGGAAATCTGAAAATAATAAGTAGTTTGCAGCATTCAAAATAAAAATAAACCCTAAACTGTAATAAATTTATGAATTTATGTACAATATTTATGAAAAAAGTGCCAAGCCCCTATTTGCTAAAATACACAATTTTATCACTTTATATAATACAAATATCATCCAAAATGTTACTTCTATGGTTATACATAACATTAAATAGACATTGCTTGATTGTGCTAAATTCAATTTCAATTAATTTAGTACTATTTTCTCACGTCATATTATAAGTAGACAAATTTAGATCTGTTATATAAATTGGTTCTTTAAGGTAATAGACATTGATATCACATAAATATTAATTAACCAGCAGGTGACACTTACACAATTACCTGCAGTTACATGGTTCTATAAAGAATGTCATCTATATCAAAGTAAATTCAGATTTCTGAGCATAAAAAACAGAAATTAATGATCATGTTGGTAGTAAATTAATTGAGATTTAAATGATATTTGATGTGGGGTTACTTTGGAGGATATGCTGCTAATATTTACAGAATGATGACAAATGTCTCATACATGAAGCTAACAACAAAGAAAATGCATTTTTTAATGAAAATCATTGTTTATTTGAGTAATAACTCTTATTGTTTCCAAATATCTTGTATATCAAGAATATTATATTTCTCAGACTCTAAAAATAAATTAGGTTTTTTTTTAGTTATTTAGTATTTTAGTATTTAGTTTTTTTAGTTAGTTAGTATTCATGTATATATCAGCTTATATTTTGAATTTTCAAACAAAAAAGCGAACATTCAGAGTCAAGGTTCAGAGACTATATATGTTTTTGTTTATTTTTATTTTTAATTTTTTTTTTGGAGATAGGGTTTCTCATTGTTGCAATTCTGGCTATCCTGGAGCTCACTCTGTAGACCAGGGTGGCCTGAAACTCACAGAGATGCACCTACCTCTGTCTCCCAAGTGCTGGGATAAAAGGTATATGCCACCGCTACCTGGCTCAAAGAATATATTTTAAAGCATTCATTAGTTTTGTATTTCCCGCCTCATATACATTCTTTATTTGCAATTATCAATGGCTTTATTAATCCCCCTTACTGATTACTTCCTATTCCTGTGATAAAACTCATGACCAAGGCACATTATAAATGAAACTGTTTAATTGTTACAATCCCAATAGGCTAAAGTCCATGATGACAGGTCAAAGGTATGGTGGCAGAAATACTTGAAAATTCACATCTCCAGCCACAAGCAGGAAGCAGAGAGCTAACTGGGAATGGAACAGTGTTTTGAAGCCTCATAATCTGCAGCTCCTGATACATCTTCTCAAACAAGGCCACACTTTCTAAATCTTCCCAAATAGTTTCACCAACTGGGGACCATGTATTCAAACATATGAGCCTCTGGTGGCTTTCTCATTCAAATAACCACAATCACAAAGACCAATATATTTTGCTGATTTGAAATTCAATGTTGATCTCATTTTAAGTAACAGTCAATCTATTCTGATCAGTAACTGACTCTATAAGAAAGTCAGTATTTAATGTTCCAATAAATACTAAAAGAATATTATGAAATGTGTTAATTTGGAAAATACAAGTAACATTGACTTAGTAACACATGTGGATTCACCTATTTTTTAGGATCAAACCATTTTTTCCCAAATTAATTATTAATATTGCTGATTACCTTAGAACATAATGGATTTACATTTAAGTATGTTAAATTATACCAATGGAGAAATTATAAAAGTATGGTTTGTTTTGATTTGGTTTATTTTATTATTTTATTTTATTTTATGAGTGTTTTTGCCTACATGTATGTATATATGTGTACAATGTATATGCCCAATGCCAACAGAGGCCAGAAGAGGGTGTTAAATCACCTGGAACTTATACTAACCAGAATCCCTGAAATTATGAATGTTTGTTAGTCACAACGTGGATGCTAAGAGCCCAATACAGTTCTGCAAGTGTAGCAAATGATTTTGATATGAGTCATCAGTCCAATTAAATAGCAAGCAATTCTTAAACTATATTAATTTAATGACAAATCATGCTTAATCTTTTTCTAATTAAATATTGTTTATAAAAAACAGCACTGTAAAAGTCTGCACTGGTGAGTTCTCAAAAATGTACATATTCAGATGCCAAAAGTAAAAGCTTTAGTAACTACTTCAAAACCCAGTAGATATGCAAGCATCTAAAATATTGGGTATAAGTGTTAGATAATGAGAAATTATTTTGAAAATCATTGGATTTGTGATGCCTAATAGAATTTACAGGCATATGAAGATATAAGCTGGAAGACCTCAGCAATATTTATCATGGTCAGGTTTTAATAACTACTCGATTCAATTAGGAGATACTCAGGGCATTATTATTAAAGCTCATCTTTTAGTTCATCTATAGAAGTATTTTTCAGAAAGGATCAGCCAGGTAAGACGTGGCTATATGTGCATAGTACCTTTCCAAAGATTTGAGTTGCAGACTGAATATAACAAAGTTATCTGTGTGTCAGCATTTATTAATCTCTGCTTCTTCATCAATTTGGATGTATGATATTAATGTGGATTTTACCAGTGATGGAATGCTTTGCTGCCATTTTATTCAAGGTTATTATACATTCTTATACAACGAAGGAATATAATTATTCCTTCTCTTTATTTATTTCAGTCAGATATAATTCTCAATCAATGAGGCAAGTGACTAACACAATATTCAAACAACAGTGATCAAGCAGAGATTCAGAAGCAAATTATATTTCTTTGTGAAGTGATAATTGGCAAACCAGAGTTTCAAAATATCTTGAATATCAAGAATATCCTTGCCTCTAAGTTCTTGACTTGATTTCCTACCCTGAACTTCCTCAATGATGAATTGCCACTTGGAATAACAAACCAAATAAGCCACGGACCCTTAAGTTGTCTGTGATAAGGGTGTTTTAATCCAAGCAACAGAATGAAAATAGAACATCTTTCTTATTAGAAGCTTTTGCAATATTGCAAAAAATATCATGCACATCTAGTGCAACTATTCCAGATTGTAGAGGGTAAATGCTGAATATGTAAGATTAAATGGTTTCAAGAAGGACATCCTGGGGAGCAACCTGGAAATAGGGTAAAAGACACTATAAAGCCAAAGGTCTCTACATTATTTTTAGGGTTAGACAATTATATGAATGCTTATCTAGTACATGAATCCACAGTGCTTACATATTTATAATAATATGAATATGCTATGTTATGAAAGAAAAAATATAAAAATAAGATATTCATCATAATATGTACAATATTCAGTCCTTTACTCTTGGGTTGAACTAAACATCTTCTCCCTCTGTTCTATGTAACAATAAATTCAGGTCCAATGAGTCAGGATTCAATTTCTGCCGTTCTACAACTCCAGAGGACCTGAATCCTGTTACTACAAAATGTTATTTGGTATTAAGTAAACCTTCTAGTAAGAGAGATATAAAGAAGGAGAAAAGGGAAGGGAAAGTTATAAGATTATTTTATAATAGAAAGTGATGTGGCTGGAGCATGTGCAGAAGTAAACTAAGTCTGTAGTTTTACAGAAAAAATTGTGGCATCAAAGAAAAAATGAAATCTGGCAAAATGGTAAAACTCAACCTACACACTGACATTAACTATAAGGCTTGGATAAATTGTTATATCACAATTTTTAGAGAGAAGAAATTACTTTTATTTCATGGTTTTACATTGGCCTACTTTGAAAAATGGGTATCTTCTGGTTATATGACTGAGTGATGTTCTCAATTAAGATGAGAATAATTGCTACTAGTCTCTTGACATTCTTTATAAAATACACTTTTGTAAATAAAATGTTTTCATTGCACTTTGGAGACTGTAGAGGAATAGGCCTGTGTGACAACTAGGAAGGGTCTATATTACAGGGATCTATATGAACGGATCACATTTAGAGGCCTGTGTGGTCCGGATTCAATGAAGAAAAAATGTTAGGAATGTGGATACACACATTCAATCCCAGTATTCAGAAGGTAATGGTGGTCCATGCCATTAATTCCTAAAGGAGAAACTGTGTAAAAGCAGACACAGGAGGCAGAGCTCAGAAAGATTCGGTGTCACACAAGAAGTGAAGTCTGAGATGAGTCAGTGAAGGATAGGCAAAGTGAATAATCAGAGGAAGAGTTAGCAGAGTGAGGACAGCGCCAATTCTCACCATATAAAGGCAGGCTCTCAACTCAGAGACGAGTTAGTTACAACAGAGTCAGTTACAGCAGGCAGTATGAGGTGAGAGTCTGAAGCATACTGACTGGGGATAAGGCAGAGAAACAGAGAAACATAAAGCCAGCTTGGCAGAATAAGTAAGTTTCAGTCGTGAAGAGTGAGTTCAGTTTGAACCTTAGCAGAGCAGTTTAGTCTGAGGAAGTCATAATCATCCAGAGTAAGCTACAATGGAAAGAGCTCAGTCAGAAACAGTAACCCAGCTTAGAAGAGATCAGTCTGAACCAGCATCTTGGAGAAGAGTTTGAGCCAGAAGAGCAGGCATGAGTTGAGCCAAGAGTCATATTTCAAAAGGAACTGATCAAAATGGCTTAGTCAGCAGCAAGTCTCAGAGGTTAATTAGATTGCACAAAGGATAATTGTTTTATACTGTATGAAGGCTGAGATCAAAGCTGTTCATTTCTAGGAGTAAAAGTATGGAGGCTTGATGCTCCAGGGCTCTATATCGAGAACTGGTGACTGAATTAGACAAGAGAACAAACAGCCATTTTACTCTGAAGCTACGGCTTCATCAGATAAATACAAAAACTTTTGACATTAAAAGGTGTAATTTTGAGACATCAAGAGCATAATAGTGTTAATAAGAATAACTCTTAATAAATATCCATTCCATTATCCTGAAATATCTTTAACAAATACATCATCATTTTGTAGTCATAATTTTGATAAGGGAGGTCTTTAGGGCAAAATACAGTTTAAATTGCCTTCCATTTTTAAGCCTAGTTAATGAACATAGAAGGAAAGAAATTAATCATAATTAGGCAATTAGCAATTATGACAAACAGTACGGTTTACCTTTAATTATCAAATAGAAGAGATTTACGGTAGGGAAAATAACCTAAGACTAATTAATGATGACCACCAAGTCTCCTGTTCATACAGTGTATGTTAGTTAGCCTATAATTTCAGTACATAATAAAGAACAAACTTTCACAGAGGCCTAAAAAATAAAGCCTAATTTCTTCAATGAGCACACAGAGAGCTTGTTACAACTGTGATGTAGGACCCTGGCTACCCGACTCTGTGTACCTTGTTTGTTGTGGTGGGGTGATCATTACTGCATACACACACACACACACATATGTATATATATATATATATATATATATATATATATATATATGTATATATTTAAATATAAATATATATTTATATTTATCTGGTTACTCAGCTCATGCAGCATGTACTATAGTTCACAATTTAGGCTAAAATTTCTAAGGAAACAGTGAAATAGGAGTCTATTATGGGATGTCTTACAAATAGCTAAAAAACAAGGTAGTATAATTTTGATTACAAACAGAGTAAACATTGAAAACAAATGTAACCCATCCCAGGGATGACTGCCTTTATTTGGTAACATAGTGTAGTAGAAGCAAGTCTTTTATTTTATTTCTTCCCTGTGGATGCAGTGTAGTAAGTCAGGTGTCTCTCCAACCATCCTGCCTTGCTCAACTTAATCAACTTCAATCTCTCAAACTGGGAGTTGAAATAATCACTTTCTTAACCTTTATCAGTTTAATTTTATTTTAAATTCTCAATTTTATGTACTTTGTTTTTATCAGGTAGTTTATCCCAGCTTTAGCAAAATAATTAATTCAATTTCTTAATGATTCACAAGGAAAGTTAATTAATTAGTGTCATGTAACTTTAGAAAAAGTTATGCTGTAGGCTAGGCATAGTGGTGAACAACATTAATCCCCGTGATGAGGAGGCAATGGCAGGTAGATTTCTGTAAGTTGGAGGTCAGCCTGGTTAATATAGGGAGTTCCAGGATGACCTGAGCTATGTATGGAGACCCTGTCCCAAAGCACAAAGAAACAACAACAGGAAACAAAATAACAAAAACTTTACTATGAAGCTTAGGGAACACAATGAAAGAGATTGAGAAGGTAGAACTGGGACTAGTGGGGTTGAGGACACCACGAGAACAAGCTTCACAGAATCAACTGACTAACACTCTTAAGGGCTCACAGAGACTTAAGAAGTAGGCATGGAGCCTGCATGGCCACCTACATGTATTATATGAGTGTCCAGCTTGTTGCTCTTCTAGGGAGTGAATGTGTGTGTGTGGAAGGGTTTCTTTGACCCTTTTAACTGCCTTTGTGACCCTTTCCCTCCTACTGGGTTGCCTTGTCCAGACATGATGTAGGGGCTCATGACAGGTCTGTTTCATCTTGTTATATACTGTTTGAGTGGTAACCTTGGGAGGCCTGCTCTCTTCTGAGAGGAAGTTAAGGGGGCCATGGAGGAGAGAGAAGAAAAGGGGAGCTGGTGAAATAGGGAAAGAAGAGTATGGGGGTCTGGATATATTATATGAGAAAAGGAAAATAAATTTTAAAAATAAAGTGTATAAATTTTTAGGGGATATATACAGCTTTGCTTTATTACAGAAGATATTTACAGGAAAAAGTAAATAGGAATTTTATTGTCTAAGATTGATTATAATATGTAATAGGCAAAATGAACTATTCTTAGTTTAACACACCAAATTGTTTCTCCCTTGGAAGAAATCAGTGAATACTGCTTTCTACCCAAAGACTGAATGAAAAAAAGCATGTATAAAAGGTATATTTGTGATTCCAAAAATAAATTTTCTAAATGGCACAAAGTATAAGGAGGGAAAATATCATATATAAAATGAGATAGAAGAGTTTCATGATTTTACAATATAAGTATAATTCAACAAATTAGAGGGAAAAATTGGAAGAGAATATACACAAGCAAACATAATATTTTAGAAACTAATGATGGAACACTTAATATATATATATTTATTAATTCATCCTATATGTGGATATTAAAATATACTACATGATATGTATGTGTAGATATATTTATTCATAAATATTTTTGCTCTCTGAACTAAAAAGTTCCATAACTAAAAAAGGCCTAGAAAGAATGACCAACCAAAGAGTGATAATATATTCTAATACTTAGATTATGATCTTGGAATTTCATTTCTAGTTCTCAGAAATCAAAGGTTTTTGGTTACCAAAAAGGATAACCTTATATTTGAGCAGAAATCATATAAACTAACCTTATAGTGTGTTATGATTCCAGATAGCATGAAGCTTTTAAAGGTTAATATTACCAGTTGCATATTCAATTTGACGAAGATTCAACTTCAGTAAGCTAGAATGATGTGAATTTTAATAACTTCATTATTACAATGAAACTAACCATAATTGTTGTATTCATGAGTTTACAATAATGTAAAAAAAATTTTGAAGTTCCACACACATCAGAAAAAACATTCAACATATGGTGAATAAAACAAAATAGTTGAGCACTCACTGTGGTTTTCCTGGTTATACTATACTACATAATTGCTAAAAGTAGAAGTTACAAGTGACCTCGTATAAAGATATTTCAAAGAATGAAAAGACTGTACAAAGTTATTCCAAATAATAAAAAGAAAATATTTTGTAAATAATACAATGTTTGTAATTCTTTGAAAATGATTATTCTGTAAATATTAAGGTTAAACCTTTAAAAGGTTAAAACAAGAAGGAAATCTCAGGACAGTGTGTTTCCTTCTGTCTCTCTCTGTCTCTACAAAGTTATTCCAAATAATAAAAAGAAAATATTTTGTAAATAATACAATATTTGAATTTCTTTGAAAATGATTATTCTGTAAATATTAAGCTTAAACCTTTAAAAGGTTAAAACAAGAAGGAAATCTCAGGACAGTATGTTTCCTTCTGTCTCTCTCTGTCTCTCTCTGTCACTCTCTGTCTCTGTCTCACACCCATAAACAAATGATAATCATTCTCTTAACAGAGATAGGCAAATAAAGTCATCTTCCTGCCCGGTGTTAGGACATTAATGGTTCTGAAATACATGTAGAACTATACAATGTTTATTCAATCTTTAAAGAAAAAAAAAAGATTCTCAAAATCTTTCAGGTCAAACAGGCTTACCAAGTTTTCCTATATCTAAAACTTAAGAAGAGGAGAAGGATAAAGAGGAACCTCTAAATTCAGTACATTTTGAATTGCAGTGAATATTGAAAAGTTAGAGAGACTAAACTTGAATGTCAATGACATACATCCCTATGACTTTGAAATGTGATGAAGAGAGTACTACAGAGTCAGACATGTTTAGTTATGAAAGTTTGGAGGATCCTGCTATATACTTGACTGAGGAAAGAACCTTCAAAGGGGTTGCAAGAATCTGTTTTTCTTGACCTGGTTGCCATTGTCTTCCATACTCGATTGGTTTAGCTCCTTTCCACCCTTTGTCTCATCATGAACTGACTGGTTACAATAAGTTCCTACACAATAAAGGACCTGAAAAATCATTGCTACCTAGTGATGCCAGCCTTTATAGTGCACCAGCATCCACATTCCTTATGTTTTTATTTGATGGTATTTTAAACAAAGCTACTGCTCTCCTAGTTACATAAAACTGTAGTAACATCCATACAGTGTGTTGATGCTTGCCTGCAAAGCCAATATCTGGATGGCAAAAAAGAAGGGATCAGAATTCAGGGTCATCTTCCACAATATGGTGAATATGGGGTCCATCTTGGCTACATAAATATCTATCTCAATAAGCCAAATAAAACGAAGGGTAAACAATTCAATTGTGTATTATAAACCACTTGGTAGTGACCATAAATAGCCAATTCTCTTTTATATATTTGTATCTCTCTCTTATTATTAGCTTAGAATGTATTCTTTTTACTAACAAAAAAAAAATTACAAGGGTGCCCTGCATACTGACAACAGACTTTTATGCCTACCCAGTGTTTTGACTGATACAGATGGGGTACTTACCTAGAGCATTTTTGTTTATAACTGCACTCTATTTTGATGGTACAAAGAGAAATCTCCAGATGGATTGCTCAGGATGAGTTCTTATCATCACAGGGATTCTTGGCTGACTGTGAATGGTACGATTTTCTTTTCTAATATGTTGCTCCTCAATAAACACACTTTAAATGCTGTTTGGGAACTACATGGTAGAAAACATTCAATACAGGTTGATTTCATTAATTGCTTAAGGAGAGTATTCTGTAGATAGAAAACTGATGAAAATCAATGAGAATTGAGTCTGTAACAATTGTTGAGGTTCTATCAGAGAGGCATTAACCAGATGAATTCAACAAGAAGTGCTGTAACACATTCATATGCATAATTTTTGAGTATGCTGGTTTGTCATCATTGATTCATATTTTAATTAGTCCAGAGGAAACTGTCATGGAATAAAAGTACACCTTCAGTAAGAGTATTCCTTTTCATGAAAAGCATTTTCAAACTAATAGTAATAATAATAATAATAATAATAATAACAATAATAATAATAATAATGCAGCACTCAACGATTTGATTCATGAGAAGTACCTGATTATTGGATTTCCTAAACATGCTGGAAAAGATGCCCCTAAGAGAGTTTCATTTCAGCTTTTGTATGTTTTGGGATCAAGCTAAGTCTCTCATAGTATAATATGGATCCCAAGGTGCCCATGAACATGTTCTTCTGTTTTCTTTTGTGTGCCAATTAGTTTTTGCAGAACTTAAGTCTTCCCAGATATTTGTGAATCTTTAAATATTTTTCTTATAAAACTGTGATTTCTCATTAATAAGTTTTTAAATTCAAATTCCCCTTAGAATTGTAGTATTTGCAATCCATTTATTTTCTACCAGGATGTTTACATTACTCCTTCTGTGACTTTCTTTTTTGAGCTCTAATGATTTTCTTAGTTCAGTAAGAGTATGGCATGCTAAACAACTGGTTTCATTTATAAGATTCCTTAAAATGCTACGAAACCTACAACATAGCTTTTAATTACATATGTTTTGAAGTTATTAAAGTGAGAAATATACCAAAATGAGAAACTACATTTAAATACACAAAGAATTTTAATGAAAGACTTTATGAGCATATTGATGGAGTGATAAGGATTTAAGATGCTCCAATTATCATGAGATAGCTTATGAGGGAAAGAAAACGACACTGAGAAAATGCCTTTAGTGTTGTATAAATATTAAGCAGTAGTAAAATAAATCAACGCATACTGTCCATACTGTGCTTCTGCTTACTTATTTAGATATAACCAAATATCAGAGTGACCAGCAATTAAATAACTGTTTTTTATTAAATTGGAATATCTGATTTGTACATAAAAAGGTAATATTGCTTTTACATGTGTATTTGAGAGATATTTATCTGCTCTCAGAATTTTTTTCCATGATGTATCTAGGCTAATTTAAGCAAACCACTTTATTTTTACACAGTACAGGCCATTAAACTATAAAGACATGAAATGTATCCTTATGGTTGCTATGTGGATGGTTCTGTATATCTTTTTTTCACCCCCCTCTTGACTAGTATAAAACTTGTTTCACATATAAAAATTATACTAATTAATAAAAACATTTGTTTCATAAAATAGCTTTCTAGTTCTAAAACTGCAAAATGAGTTACAAGACCAAAATGAGCATCAGTGTGAGGCTCACTGTGGACATACCTCATGGTGCTTACTCTCACAATTCATAAGCTAGCTAGCCTGCAATATTTAAGCATAACCATACTTTTAACGTTGTCGTGATTATCCCATTCTGACTCAATAGGGAAATGAACAAAGCCAGATGATTTTACTTTGAATGCTGTATCATTTCTAATTTTAGGTCATAAGATTTAAATGAGCCAAACAGAAATTCAATCACATTAGTGGATTAAGATAAAAGGATAGATTTTTAAATTAATGATCCTATTGAGTTGCACAGATATAAATTCTACCAGATGATAAAACTGAGTACCCCAACAGCTCTCATCTGTTTAAGCAGCAGTGTTGGGAAACTAAGATGAATTTAGACATAAATTGCAATGTGTACAAGATTATTTTCTTGTCTGGCAACTTTCTCTTCAAAGGGAAACCTCTCATTCTCTAGTCCTTCCGAGGAGAGTTGTCTCTAACAACAACAAAAAAAAAAGGTGAAATCAGATACCAGCCATTGACAGGGTTTGAAGAGAATTTACTTGTCACAGTGCTTATTTAACAGGTGGTTGCTACTTACAAGATACTCTGACTTTTTTTGGATTATGCTAGACACTTTTTTATTTCACAAGTGAAATCACCTTTATAACACGTAAGGCATTTCTAGGTAGTGAGGGAAACAAAGCCCCCCCCTAGGGAAGGATGAATTTTTCTAGTTGTCATGATTAAATATATTCTTCTTGAAAACTGTAATAAGAATAAATGTCCAATTTTGCCCAGTGATGGTTTACCATCCCTCATAGAATCCTACCCGGAATAACAATTTCATGCCCAGAATTACATCTCTGGCTCTCACACTGGCAATAATAATTTTTCTCCCCTTATTACTGTACATTTTCCTGCCACCTAGTGTTATACTAAGCATTTTTATGAACACATAAGGAAAGTCTCCTGGCTATAAACTTATTTTTATTTATTTTAAATTAATGTATAAAACCACGGATTTCATATAGTATGTTCATACATGTATATCATTTTACTTTGCTCATATTCATTCCAATCACTCTGCCTTGCCATTCCTCTCCATCTCCTCTCCTCTCCTTCACATCACAATTAATGTTAAACAAAGTAAAACCACTAAGTTCCAACCATAAGACTACTGAGCAAGGATGCTCAGACATATGACCTAGATAGTGTAACTGAACTTTTTAATGCAAGCTTGCAATCCTAGCCATTCTCAAGTCTGAAGCAGGAGGATCCAAAGTTGAAGGCCTGCCTGATTTACAGAGTAAGGTGAAACCAGCCTAGATAATAAAAATCTGCTTAAAACATATAAAATAGCAAAAATTTAGGGACATAGTTTAGTTATAGAGTGCTTCCCTGCATGTATGGCTGTACATTTGATATCCAATACCATACCATATTTCATTTTTAAAAGGTTGCAGGAAATACTGTGTGCGATGGTATACCCAGATCCCAGAAGTCATTAGGCAGAGTCATAGTGATCTTTGCAAGTTTATGGCCAGTGTCATCTACATAGTTATTGCTAAGCCAACCAGCCACAGAAAGCCAGTCTCTGTCTCAAAAGAATAAACAAAAAACTAAAGATATGAGTAATCTACACTTATTTAAGAATTATAAATTTGAGGAAACTAATTCTGATTAGAAAATATTTCAACTTCATTGTAAATCTTTTGTTGAATATTTTATAGTAGCAGTAATCATATTAAAATAACCAGTTTCTTGTTTATTTAAAATTTTATTATTCATTCTTTTGTGTATTTTAAAATAAGTCTGCTTCATTTCTGAAAGTTTTGTATATGAATATTTTATTTATGTCATTCCTGCCTCCTCTGACTAAACTATACCTTCCAACCCAAACTCAAACTAATGTCCTAATAATATAATTACCTTCTCTATTTTAGATTCAGTTGAAATATATCATTCTTAAGAGCAATCATTAAAATTATTAACAGAATAAATGCACATAATTTATAAAGAGAAACTAATTTAATATTGATATGTTAGAATTATTGGTTCTTTCTGTAAAAATAATTTATATGGATATACTAAATTTGCCATATTTGTAGTAGAGAAGTCAAACCAAGCAGGTGAATAGAACATTTGCTCCTCCTAATCTAGGATGTACATTTTCATGTTACAATGTGTCATCATCGTTTAATTAGAGAGAAGCAAATCCCACAGTGTGCTTTAAAATGAAGTGTATCTTCGTTTTACAAAATCACTTTAACAATGTAAGAAAACATTGTTCAGTCTTAATGAAATCCTAATTCCCATTAGTATCATTATATATTTTTAGCATCAGAACAAAAGGAAATATTAAATAAGGAATGAACAAAAGATATATTAAAAATAACAAATTTGGCTATGTAAAATCATATACCAACTTAGTCGGTTTTTTTAACTCGACTTTCAGTTTCCCCCTTGGATAATACTGAGTTGTACACAACAACAAACAGGAAACATATTAAATTAACATTCTTTGAGGATGATATGTTATTATTCATAAGAGATCTCAAGATTACACCAGAATATTTGAGAAATGATCAACACTAAAAGTGGCAGAATACCAAATCAATCTACAAAAGTCACTAGCCTTCTATTCTTAATACCATCAAAAATAAAATAAAATACCTAAAAGTAAACCTAATCAAAAGACCTCTACAATTAAGCTAAAATTTTACATCTCTAAAGAAAGAGATTGAGGAAAATACAGGGGATGGAATGATCTCCACTACTCATGGATTTAGAGAATTAACACTCTAAAAATGCTCATCCTAGCAAAACATGGGCAGAATAAATGTAATCCCATCCACATATTCATTACGTTTTATTTACACAAATAGAAAATAAAAGAACATCCCGAAATTCATATGAAAGCACAATATACCCCAGAGAGCCATAGCAATCCTGAGTAAAATGAACACTAATAGAGGGTTTACCATATCCAATTTCAAGTTGAATTACAGACCCTAATGTCCCTTAAAGATCTGTAGATCAATGAAACAAAATATCAGATGAAAAAAATATACATAATTACTAACATCATATATTTGTGCAAAAATTGCAAATTTGGGGAAAGAAAGTATCTGCAAAAAGTGGTGCTGAGAAAATTGAACACATACATTTAGAATAGTGAAAATAGATCCACATCTCTCACATTGAGTAAGTATTGACTACCCCATGTAGTGGTTCCTCAGGTAACTGGACATCTACCTACCACAAGACCAGGCTAAGCACTCCCAGGAATATACATGAAGAATACCCCACTGTACTACAAGGACACTTCCTCAACTTTGTTCATAATAGCCAGAAGTTGGAAACAACCTAGATTCTGCTAAAGTGAAGAATGGATAAAGGGATTGTGGTATATTCACTCAATGGAATACTACTCAGCTATTTAAAAAAATGACTATATGAACTTTGAATGGAAATTAATGTAACTAGAAAAATAACCTCCTGAATGAAGTAGCCTAGTCTCAGAAAGACAAAATTGCATATACTTAATTATATGATTTCATAGATAATAATAGTCACTTTATATGCATCATGTTCACAACTCTCCTCTCATATTAATGTATTTTAAATTGATTTACATGTCATATGTGTGATATAGAAAAAACCATAAATGATATACAAATTATATATATATATATAGACATGGAAGCACAATGGGATTTGTGGGGGAGAAAAGAGGGCCATTGTATATATGTAATTCAACTAAGTAACCAGTCTTCTTTGAAGCTGCTGTAGATGAAATAAAGTTTGAAAATTTATGTAATGAAATATAGATATGGTGAGAGGAAGCTCATTTAAAATAATGAATTAAATTTTAATTTAGAATCTTCTTTCTTAAAATATTGTACTGGAGTGAGGCAGATTCATTAATTCAAACAGAGTAAGCTCTAGTAAGTATTAAAAAATCACCCCAGGACTTTTAATGTCAGCATGAATTTGGTTCTTGTTGAGAAAAGGAATAGAAGGGGTTGGGGTGGGGTTAAAGCTGAAAGAGATAATGAAGGGATCAGTTGGATAGAAGCAATAACTAAAGCTTTGGATCACAGTAGGATAACTGAAGTTAATATCAATCATAAGAAAATATTTCCAAAGAGTCAATTCAGACAATTTTGAATGCCCTGATCACAAACTAGAGCTAAATGTTGGAACGACATATATGCTAACTTCCCCGATCTCATCATTATGTGTCGAAAACAAATGTTGAAATATCACATTGTACTCCACAAATATGTATAATTACTGTATACCTCATGAAAGTAAAAATATATTTGGACAACTGAGAAAGAAATTACTCTATGATTGTATAAGTATGTAAGAAACATGATGCAAAGAAACACATTAGTTGTAGAGCCTAAGAGTTAAAATTTATACTCAAACAAACTCAAAGGATTAAAAAACATTTAAAGATGAGAAATGTTAATTATCACTTCAGTGCATCTGTGTATGTGTGTGTGTATGTGGAAAGATGTGAACACATGCATCCCTTTGGCTTGTCCTGAATTTGTTTCTGACAAAACTTGCTTTTGGGTTAACATATGAACACTGACACCACAGTAACTGCCTCAGATTAACTGAAAATTGTGGAAAATCACTCAGTGTATGTGTTTATGCATGTGGACCTGACAATTGTCACTGTACATGTTCTTATGCCAACTGATGTTCAGGAGTCTGTCTCAAGGAACAAAAATTGTATGGAGAGGAACAGCTTCATTTTGTTTCATTTTGTGTTGAGTTTGCTATGAAGTTTTGTGTTTTCATGACACCACTTGCAATGTAATGAGGATGAGAGGGAGAGGAAGGAGGGAGGAAGGAGGGAGGGAAAGAGAGAGAGAGAGAGAGGGAGGGAGGAAGAGAGATGGAGGAGGATAGACGGGAGGTAGGAAAGGGAGGAGAGAGAGAGGGGGCGAGGGTAATAGTTTTCATATTTGAGGATTTTTGTGGTCTTGGAAAAACCACAGCACTAGGGCTTCTAAGAATTCCTTTTTGATAATTCTACTTAGATATGTATCCCATTTTTTAATTGTATAAATTGTTTTGTTGAGTTCTTTATATACTTTGGATATTAGCCCTCTATCAAAAGTGGAGTAGGTGAAAACCTTTTCCCATTTCCCATTCTTTAGGCTGCGGTTTTCTCTATTGACAGTGTCCTTTCCCTTACAGAAACTTTTGAGTGTCATGAGGTCCCCTTTACTAATTGTTGGTTTTAGTAACTGAACTAACCTTGTTCTGTCCTGAAAGTTGTCTCCTGTGCCAATGCATTCAAGGTTATTCCCCACAGTCTCTTCCCTCACATTCAGCGTATCTAGTTTTATGCTGAGATCCTTGATCTACTTTGCACTCGTGTTTTGTGCAGGGTGATAAATATGGATCTTTTTGCATTCTTCTACATGCAGACAGTCAACAAGACCAGCCCCATTTGTTAAAGATGTTTTCTTTTTTTTCTCACTTTATATTTCTGGCTTTTTAATAGAAGAACAGGTTCCATAAGTGTGTGGATTTATATCTGGATCTTCAATTTGGTGACAGTGATCAATATGTCTGTTTTTATGTCACTACCATGCAGTTTTAATTACTACAGCTCTGTAGTACATCTTGAGATCAGGGTTGGTGAACTCTGAAATGAGAACTATGAACTGAACCTTGAACTGAGAACCATGGCCTACTTCTAAATGGTTTTCTTTTATGTTCTCAGAGCTGGAATTAAAGGTGTGGGGCATCATTGCCTTCAAAGTTACTAGAAGGCATGTACTGCTTTCCAGCAGGATCTCACAAGCCTAGAATATGATTCTTTCCCAGAGCAGCCATGTTGCTGAATTAAAGGATTAAATATTCTGATATATCTTTATCCTTTCTGTTTAAGCTATAAACTGTGCTATGAAAATAGCTTTAACACAATATAATTACTACAATAGGAATAATTATCAATCCCATTCACTTAGTAGTTGGAAAGTCCTTTTGAAAATCCACATCAGCCATTAATGCAATGATCTTCCATAACTAGAGTAACTATCAGTTCTGATCATCTGTGGAGTTCGCTTTAATATTCCTTTTCAGCAAATGTCTGTTTCAACATCAAGTTTCTCCAGTCTGACAAACTATCACCTCTCCCTCATAAGTTTGTTGAGCTGTTCCCATGTAGGGGGTCAGCTGCTTGCATGGTCTTTGCTATCTCTCTGAGCCTCTTTCTGCCATAAGTCGCACTTTTCATGTTACCAGTTGGTACCTGGGAAACACCTCTTACTCAGATTGAATCCTTATCAAATTTGGTGGCATCCAATTTATTGCCAGCTGAGGAAATACAAGCAAAGCCTCTTCCCATGTCACATATTCCCTGATTTCCATTCTAATGTTAACACATCCTTATGGCATACATGCTGATTTATTCCGGCATTTTTTCCACAGTCCAGTGTCGTTCAGCAGCTTTTGTTCCTGTCTCAATGGCATTCAAAATATTAAAGTCAATAACTCATCATGTAATCAATCTCTGGGAGTCTTTATTCTTATTCCCCTCTTTCACTTTATTAAGAATCTCCTTTAGGTATGACTAAACGTTCTATAACTGCTTGACCTGTTGGATCGTATGGTGTACTATAATTTTTTATGTTCTACTAGGCCAAACATATTTCATTTTACTGGAGACATATTCAGGAGCATTATCAGAGGAATGGTTTGTGAGAATAGAACCAAGTGTTCTGCAGGCTGGGTACCTACCTGGTTCTTCCACTGACTGGGGTTGCAATGGTGCTGGGGGCTGTCTTCAGGTCTTCCTTTCTTATGTGTAAAGATTAGATCCCTTGCAACTTGTTTTACCTTTATATGACAATATTTTTAGTAGATACCACTCAGAGGAAACACAAACTTGAAGCAGCAGACTTGGTACCTCTTGCCCTTAGGTGGTATTTATAGTTTCAGTAATTGCTGCCATTTCTGTCAATGGATCACACATTAGTCATAGTGTTTTTCTCTTTCAACAGAAATTTATAATAAAACCTCTCAAGGAAGGTATTTCCATGTCACTGACACATTATTTCAAAGAATTATCTATTCTGAGGGAAGAATATCCTTTCCACCTGATCCCGAGTTGGAATGCTATCCTATCCTCAAACCTCAGTATTCTGGCTAGTTTCATTTCTCTCCGGTGTTCCTGTGTTGTAGTTTGGAGGCATGAATTGTACTGTGCTACCTTGACTTTGAAGTTATCAGCACTAATTTTGTTTTCTAGTACCTTCATGTTTCATCTTGAATTGGTTATGAGGGCCTTTTGGTTATTTGTACCCTTTTGTACAGAGAGTGGGATCTGTGGTAAAGGCCAAGGCCTGAGAAAGCAGCCTTTTCAGAAAGTGCATCTGGTATCCTCTATGTTGCTGTTATGTTTCCTAAAATAACAGCAGGAAATTTCATCCCAAGATGATTCCTGTGCTTTGTAACTGCACTGCTTTTAGATAGCAAATTCATAGCAGTCTTTCTTTCACACACAGGTGGCTGAGAGCAGAGAAAATGCAATTTGACCTATTATCTCAAATTTACTTTTATTTTTAGGTTATCAGAACTTGTTTCAGTGCCTGTACTTCCTATGATAGCAGAAAGAATCCAAGAAAAAGGAAGCTAAGAACTAATTTGCCATTCAGATATATACTCTATGGTCATGACTTCGCTGGATCAATTACTTAAAAATGTTAAAATTGAAAGTATACATTTGGTGTCAAAATATATGCAAGTATTTCTGAAAATTTTTAATAGACATTGAATCTCACTCTCTGATTTTTCATTCTTGCACCCAAAGTTCTAATAACTGTTGTTTATACCAATATGCTGGATCATATATAATATATAATATGTGAGCAGAGGAATTGTTATTATTCATCAAAAAAATCTCTCTTATTGTTTCATTGGTGTTTATTCATCTCTAAGCTTCATACTGACACTTTCTGGTTTATCTTCTATTCTTTTCTAGACACCTGAAGTCCTGGGAATAACTTCATCATGTGTTTTTATCTTAAAATGACTTTAATATATACACATCTATGCTCCCAATACACAATGGTTTCAAGAACTCTTCTTTTAGTCCAGTTCTTTCCTTGATTGCTATTCTGTTACCTGTACAATCCTGAACTTCTTCAAATACTTTGAATCTATTACATTATTTTGAATCAAAAGATGTTCATTTTCCTCAATGTAATACTGAAATGTCTCATATTTCTGTATCATACTAAATAAATTCTTAAAGTAGAAGTCATCATGTCATCTATTCTTTTGTATAAATGTACTTTGCTTATCCCCTAAATATATTTTAAAATGTTTTTAATTGAACTATAATATCATTTTCCTCCCTCCTTTTCCTTCCATCTGTCCTTCCCATGTACATTGTTTCAACCCCTCTTATGCCCCTCACACTCAAATTGATTGAATATTTGTTATTATTATTGTTCCATACATAAATGCATCTTTACAACCTCCTGAGTTCATTTTTGTTGTTTGTGTGTCTAATATCAAGTCTGATCATTCTACCTGGGACAACAAATAGAAGCCTCATCCTTATGAGAGAGTATTTCTGCTTTTCCCTGCAACCATTAGTTGCATGTCATCAATATCACACCTCCTGCATCTAAAGTTCAGGAGTTACTACTAAGAGAAGACAGAAAGATTTTTTAAGATCCAGAATGTCAGGAAGTCTGCAGTGGCACAGTCTCTCTTAGAAATGGAAGCATAAACAAGACCAGACAACAGAAAATAAAATTTTTACAATGATATCACAAAAAATAAGATAGGAAGTAGAATAAAAAGATACTGATATTTACCTCTGATCTTCATGCATGGATCTACAAACCCACATATCTATATGTGTTCACATATATAAACATTTTCCACTTCATTTAATCCATCTCTAATCACATATATATTTTAGATGTAGAAATATAAATCCAAACTGCAGTGTAGTCCATGTGTGTGTCAGATTGGCACGCTCGCTTTCCACAGAGTAGCCTTGATTGTGTTAGGCATGGGCATTTTAGATTCTCAATATGTCTTCCTTATCCCTTATATAAACACCTACATTTCTCATTGTCTGCATTTACCATCTTTCATACTCCCATTGTTTTTTTTTAAAAAAATTAACACTTAGTCATTCTTTTAAACTATTAATATATAATCAATTAACAAGCCTTGGCTTTGGTTATTTCCCCCTTTGTCCTCATCCTTGTCCTTGTCCTCCTCCTCCTCCTCCTCCTGCTCCTTCTCTTCCTCCTCCTGTTCCTTTTCCATTATAACCTTTCTCTGTTGTACCTCTGACTGTTATGGAACTCACTCTGTAGACCAGTTTGGCCTCAAACTCAGAGATCCTCCTGCCTCTGCCTCCCAATTGTTGGGATTAAAAGTGTGTGCCACCGCAGTTTCCTTCTTTATATTTTCATCTGGTTTTTTGTGCCCATCACGGATGCGCACTGGATACTTATTCATACACTCACACTTCTTAATGACTTCTAAGACATCCTTATTTGTCTCAATTTTTTCTTCCCCTTTGTATCATCTGTAAAAATCCATTTATCTGATTTCAAGGTTTTTCTATATTTAATGTCTGAACTTTTTTTTTAAATTGAAATTAGACTCTTCTTTCATACTGTATATCTTGACCAGAGTTCCCCTCCCTCCAGTTCTTCCAGAATCTACCCCCCCCAATCTACCCTCTCCTCCAGGTCCATTCACTCCATTTTCCTTCAGAAAGAACAGACCTCCAGGAGAAAACACCAAAGCTGGATGAAATAAGATACAATAACACAAGGCAAAAGCCATCTTATAGAGTGTGCGCAAGGCAACAGAATAGGAAAAATAATAATAATAAAGGACCCAAGAGCAGGCAAAAGATTCAGGGACACAATTATTCCCACTATTAGGATTTCCTCTAAAAAACACTAGCCTAACAGTCAGCGTCAGAAGAGTTCAGTCAGAAATAGTCAGCGGGCTCAGAAGGTCAGTTTGAAGTAATCATCTTGAAGAGGAGTTTGAGCTAGAACAATGGTTGATCAGCCAACCAGAAGAATGAGGTAGTCAAAGTGACTCAGTCAGAAGCAAGTCTCTGAAGCTCAGATATTCTAGATTGTATGGAAGCAGAAGTATTCCAGGGCTCCAGACTAGGTACCAAGGATTAAATTAGCCAAAGAATAAACTGCCTTTGCCCTTTTCTATAGCTACAAATTTCAAAATAGTGATGTTAATGAATAGAAATCTGACCTTCAGAAAAATAAGAAACTAGCACCATTTTTAAGTAATTATCTGTGATAACTATTTATTTTTAATAATGTTATTACTTTCTATAGTAGTATATAAAAGTGAAAGCAATGTGAAAATGATTGGGATAGATTTCTCATCTAAAATTAATGGAATCTCTCCATTCAGTTATGAATCATTTATTGAAGATAGTTTTATACTAGTAGCTGAAAGAACAATCAGAACTCGTCATCAGAGTCACAAACCTCCATTATTTTTAAAATAATACTTTAATTAATAATTTGAGTCTCATACAATGTATCTCAATAACACCCTCTTTCCATTCCTTCCTGTTCCCCAGACCCACTCCTGTGCCCTTGACAAAAAAAGTTAGGAAAAAGAAAACAGAAAAGAAATAAAAGAAAATAAAAATTGCATCCATCCAGTGTGGTAGAAGGAAACATCCCTCAGTTATATACCATTCTCATTATGTAACTGTGATACATGAAGAATGAAATGGAGAAATACATATTGGTATCTGCACATTTTCTTTTTTTTTATATTTGTGAAAAAAATAACTTTTGTTATCATATATCTTTATTTAAATAGAATAAATAATCATGTACAGTGACACAAAACAATATTCAGAGTGTTTTAGTGAATATATTGTAAATAAATGGTTATGTTAATATAGTCATGCCAGGAAAGAATAAAATATTAATTATCTTAAATTTATAGTGAATAAAAGAATTGATGACCAGTTTCACAAGTAAAAAAGCATAAAAATATACCTCTATTCTCCTCTTCACTTTCCTGAAGAATAAAGTCATACAAATACACATTCCACCTATGTGTAAACTTCCTTAAATTTCTTATTTCATTTTATGCTTAAAATATGAATAAACAATTGATATTAATAGTGCATTAAATAATCACATCTTCATATTATCTGACAACCTCAGATGTATGTAAAGGAACAAAAACTCATACATGTTACTAAGAGCATAAATTGTTCCAGTTCAAACTGGATGTACCCTTGTACACTTGAAATGGTACGCTTTTTCTATCTCAAAGAAAGAGCACGTTATACTTTGACATTGTTAGTTGTAAAGTTAAGTATACAAATTCCATTTCAGAGTGAAGTCTGTAGTGAGATGCTGGGGTGGGAAGTGAGGAATGAGGGAGTGTGTGGTGTGAGTGGTGGGGGGATGGGTGGAGGTTATTGTTCGTTGGTGAGTTGGTTTGTCCATTGGTTGGTTGGTTTCATGTACAGGATCTTCAGTTGGGGAAATTAGATTCTGGATTATGATGGTGAGACAGTGCAGCTCATTATCAGCTCCTGCTCTGGACAGCCAAAGAAGGCTGCAAATATTTTTTTCCTCTTCCTCTTTCTTTCTCTCTCCTCCTTCCTTCCTTCCTTCCTTCCTTCCTTCCTTCCTTCCTTCCTTCCTTCCTTCCTTCCTTCCTTCCTCTCTCTCTCTCTCTCTCTTTCTTTCTTTCTCTCTCCTTCAATGCTCCAAACAAGGGTAGTGAAGAGCTTTTTCTTCTTATCTTTCTTTCCCTTTTTTGAGCTAGAGGGAAAAAAAGCACTGTAGCAATCTGCAACAGAATTCAAGTAAAGTCTTTATACCCTCATGCCCCTTGTGTGTGTGTGTGTCTTCTATGTCTCTTAATTTTAGCTTTACGCATAGAGTGTTGTTAAGAGGCAATATCCCAACATAAATGTAGCCTTTGAATTTATCCCCTGTCCATTAAATTTTCTATACACTGACTTTGTCTATCTTCCTCTCTTGTCCTTTTTTCTGTCACTGTTTCTCGAGTTGGCAATTCATCAATGCCAACATTTCATTCATTTCAGCTGACACTGATACATTCTGTTTGTTCTGATAGCCAGGTTATTTCTTTTTAAAAGATCTCAATACCGTATGGTTTTAGTCTCAGGAGTAAAGTACCTTCTCCTTTTGTGTTGTAGCACTGTAGAAGGACAGAATCCTTCTCACCAACCTGTGTGTTGTACATAACCATTGTTTTTATTGCATTATGTTGAGCACTGTTCTCCCTTGTGCAGCTCACTTGTTTTTTTTTTCTGTTTCATTTATGATGTTATTCTTTCATGAACATGTTACTCACATATGCCAAACATTTACACTTTCAATTTCTCCATCTCCATGCTCTCTTTAGAGCTTAATTTGGGGCAGAGAACCTCAACAAGCTTCCTTAGAGAGAACACACATCTTGATGTTGCAGATAAATACCTTCCCTCATTTCAAACTCTTAATGAAGAAGAGATCCAAATGATAATTGTTAAGATTCAGAGAATTTGAACACACACACACTCATATGAATGAACGTGAATATATACATAGATACATACCTTTCTTTAAATTGTTAACTTTAAAATACAGCATCAGAAGTAAAGGGCAACTATTTGGTTTAAATCAAAATTCTACATGTTGTAAGCTCTAAACATGAACATAGAGAGATATGGTGCAAAGAAATATCCATACTATGTTTATGAAAGTCACATAATCATTAACTACAAATTAGTAAGATATCTCAATAGTTTCTGAATTTTAATATAAGAATATTTGTAAATTCTTAGTGTTCTTTCTTAAATAAAATTCTCATTTTCAAATCAATTACCTCATTTTATACTCTTAATATGTCACATAATAAAGTAAATATGAAAAGGATAATTACATTATCAAAATATTACCTGTTAGAACACAAGTCTAATTATTCATAATAATTATGGAAAGTGTTATGTAGCAATAATGTCATCTTATTTCTTTCATGAACTGTCAACTAAACAATGTATAGAAACCAGAGAAAACACATAAGCATATTAATTCAGTAAAATTATTATACTTACATTAAGTAATAAAAGGACATATCTATTATATTATATATTATATTCAGTGAACATTTTTCAATTTTTCTTCTCTCATACAGCTCATGAATTCTAATTTTTATTTCTAGCTAAAATATCTCATTTATAGCATTTTACATCTCATTTTAATGTTGGGAGCCTCAGTGTTACCATTTCATTGTACTTGGATGTATATTTAAACCAAGAACAGTTTTATATTTTTTGCTGACCATTTAAAAATTCCTATATAAAGTGTTTGTAGGATGCAAAGTTTCCTTAATAGAAACTGGATTATGTCCTAGATTAGACATCTGTGCCTTTAACTTTCATTCTGGCAGCTGATTTAATTTTAAAAAGAGTAAATTTCTGAAATTTTGATCAGTGCTCATGCCTTCAATAAAAACCAGAGCATGGTTGAGTTTCCTTTCAGTAAGACTGTTCTATCCCCTGGGATACGTATGACTGTCTTGACACCAAATCATTTCTCCATGGCTGCTATTGTACAATAACAGTCGTGGCTCTATTTCAGAGTAACCACAGAGGAACAATGAAGAGAAACATGACATCCCAGTGAGGAGCTTACATAAAAATGTAAAACTTAGGTAATTTATATCCAAAGTCCATATGTGACAGCTGACTAATGACAATCTATGAGGAAAATGTGCCAGAAAAAAGTATTTTCCCCTAGTATATCATTAACCCTCTCTTTCAGCAACACCATAAAATTGACATAATAATAAAAATATATTAATAGATAATACGATATGATATGGCTAATATAATCTGCCTAATATGATAATATGATAGCTGACACATCAAGGTAGGTGGTAATAGAAACAAATTTCTTGTTTATCCCTTGTCTTCAATTGATTCAAGTAATAATTCAACTCCTTGGTAAATAACCATGGCTCTGATTCAGAAATTGTAACATGCGAAATTCCTAAAGAGAGAAGATAAAGCTAAGATTTTATAAATGATTATTCTTCGACTTTCTTATATAAATTATAAAAACAACAATAGAAGCACATTTTCCTCCCTTGTCTTCTTACAGTGTTAAGAAGATAGCACCTCAAGTTCTCCATCATCTTTGAGACCTCACTTATTGTGCAGGGTAATGTTATTTGTAATTGTTAAAATTTAAAAAGGAAAAATGTAGCATAATCATGAGAAGGAAAACTGTACAACAATAAAAGGATACGAAAAGACCACTACTATCAATGATAAAGTGAAAGGAATTCACAATATGATTCTCATTGAAAAAATGAAGGCACAAAAAACAGTAGACGGTCTATGATTATGCCAATAAAAAATAAATGAAAAAAAGAAAGAAAAGCCCACGTGCATTCAGCACTAAACTAAACTAGCGGTAGATACGTAGAAATGAAGAAAGGAATCAGAGTTTGGTACTCTATGCACATGATCATCAAAAGTTTTATTTTTTGGTTCCCTCCCTTTGGGGTCTTTATATGGTAAGTCTCTTGACACTCTTGAGAGTTTGTTTGTTTTGTCTTTTTCAGGAAAGTGTTAATTTAACACAGGTGTGATTTTTTTTCTGATGAAGTTACCATGACATTAAAAGGTAGTGATCAAGCAATGAGATAAAACAATAAAGCTGTCAAGCTTGATTAAGAACTTACATGGTTTTGTAATTGGTTAATAACTATAAAATCCATGTAAAGGATAATAGGAAGATACATTTTCACTGAAGGCTGAGAAGAGACTGTAAAAATATACAATTTTAAATTAGAGTATAAATTTCAGGTTACACACAGTAATAGACTTTTGAAGTTTTGTTATGTTGTTTTCAAATATAAATCCCTCCTTTTAAAAAGCAATTGTTGTATAAGTAAGAAATGAGATTAATTGTTGTCTGTTTTGCCCCAGTTACTAGATGATCCAGTTTCTACCAGCACCTGTGTTGTTTTCATGTCTCCAACAAATGAAAGCAGTGATCTTATCTTGGCATAGTTTGCAGTTCTCATAGAATATTTGTCTGGACCTATTCTCAAGCAGCTGAGATGGCCCTGTAAATTTGGTTATATTACACAGTTTTCATTGCAAGCATCATAGGCAAATTGTTTTATATTAGAGAACATCTTATCAGAGTTCACTTACTTAGAAAATAACATTGTAAGAATTTATTAAGTATGATATGATAAATGCATTTCTAAGGAAGAGTCATTCATAGTTTTAATTCATGTTACCAACAGCATAGGTAAAATATTTCTTAATTTAAAAGCATGAATGCAGTAATATGTCTCTTATTTTTCATTTCTGTTATAAATATCCAATCATGTGTTTGTTGTCTCTATTTCAAACATTCATGTTGTCTGTATATGTATATATGTATGCTTTCAATGATGCATTAAAAATGTGACATTGAAGTAAATATCCATTTCTCTTTTGAATATTCACATACTTAAAGGGAACTATATAGTTTTCTTCCAAAACTGTTCTATAGAAAATCTCTCACCCTAATAAATTACACTGGCAATATCCAGTTAATTTAATTAAACATAGGAGTAAGTTGTTATATTTTTCATTCTGAAGTCCATGCTACCAATAGTTCTTCTTGCCACATCTCATTTTCTCAATAATTCTAATTAAGAGCATATAGTCCTTTCCAAATGATTATGTGTGCTCCTCTGAGTATTATCACTCGAAGTGTGTCATGTAATAAATATTGATATGTAATCTATATCCTTACCAGTGGCTATCTAATCACTTTTCTTAGTGATAACTGCCACCCTAAAATGTGTGATGTAATACCTCATTGTGATTTCAACTTGCATTTCTATAAGACTAGTCATGTTTAAGAATTTTCTTTTATCTGTAGACCATTTGCATGATTGGTTCTTGTTAATGTCTATATCTATTCCTTTAATCTTTAAAATTCCACTGTTCAATTAACTGTTATTTTGCAATAGCAGGTTGTTGCACATTTTGAATATTATTAGTCCTGAAATTTATGATGGTTTGCAAATGTGTTCTTCTAATGTGTGTTTGTCTTGTTTTATTTGGTTTGTAGAAGCCAAATTTTTGTACCTGATTCTCTTCCAAGACATTATCTTGAAACTATCTCAACCTGTTGATCACGAACCCCTTGGAGATCAAACAAGGCTTTCACAGATGTCACCAAAGACCATCTACATGTCAGATATTTACATTAAAATTCACAACAGAAGTAAAATCACAATTATGAAATAGGAACAAAAATAATTTTATGGTTGTAGGTCACCACAACATGAAGAACTGTATTAAAGGATTACAGCATTAGGAAAGTTGAGAATCACTGCTACAGTATATGGCAAGGACACTTCCTCTATAGTTACCTCTACCAGCTTTACATTTGTTGAATTTTGCTTATCTTGAATCTGTTTTCAGCTGTTCCTTATGTAAGAAGTGACAGAGTTTGTTTTCGTTCTGCCTTTGGTTCTTTGTTTTTAAATTATTATTATGTCCATTGATTGCCTAAACTATATTATAAACTAAAATTTATATTTGACACCTTTGTAAAAAAAATAAGCTGACAGCTGATATATGAGTTTATTTTCAGATTCTTTGTCTTCTTCAGACAATGGATATATCTTTTTTTTTATTATTGTCTAATTTTTACTACTGTAACTTTGCAATATATTTGTAAATATACCAGTGTGATACTTCTAGCTTTGTTGTTTAGGCAACGTTACTTTGACTATATTAGGTGTTTGATTATTCTATGCACATTTAAAGACTTTCCTATTTCTGCCGAGGAAATGGATTCAAATTTATACTGAGATTTCATGAAAATTAGATAATTTTTAGATGATTTTGACATTTTAGCAATGTTAATTCTAGTTCATAAACATCTTAATTTCTTTGTATCATTCTCAATTGTTCATTGATATTGTATTCTGAACAGTAATAGTAATATTGTAAGTTACCAACCAATTTAGTAAGAAAGTACAAGTTTCATTAAACAATAAATATAGAATTATGGTATCAGTGTGTGGCCTCATTGGGAAAAAAGCCTTGTCAAGGAACTCTGATAGCCTTGGTTCAAACCCCAGATTTCATGGTGGGGTAGAAACCTATTCTCAAAAGTTCTAGCTTCCAAAGTGGACCATCATATATGTGCCCTTTTACTCACATACATCAATAACATTCATTCACAAGCACTATAATAAGAAATTAAGAATATACCATTATCATATAATACAATAATCCCATTTCTTTTTTTGTGTTGAAAGGAAATAATGCTAACATGTTAAAGAACTATCTGGATCTCTAAATACATAATTGTATTATTCATGATAGTCAAGATGTTTAAACACTCAAACTGCCTAGCAGTATAAGAACAGATTTTCAAAATGTGATGTGTTTGTGCAATGAAATGCTAATCAGCCTTAAAATAAAACCCATGAGATGCTATCATTTACCACAGCCTGGATAAAACAACAGGACCATTGTAGTAAGTGAAACAAGGCATGCACAGAGAAAATCACCATATGCTCTCATTTTTGTACTCTGAATTATTTCAATGCATGGAAGAAAGAATTAGAACAACACATACCAGATCCTGAAGGTATGGGAAGAACATCGTTTGTCAAAGGCCACAAAGTATTTGAGAGATGAATAGAGCTGATGATATGCAGTATCATGTATTATAGTGTGTTTAGTATTCCAAAACATTTTAAAAATGATTGTTTAGTGAAATAAAACAAGTACAGAGACAAATACCATTTGTACACCACAAAGAACTTTTTAAGAGATAAAAATACATTAATCTGATTTGATCATGCAACATGCATGCATTGTACCTTGTAAATATCTGCAGTTAATATACAATTAGAAATAAAAGAATGAGTAGCAAAAAAGTTAATAAATTAATGCTTAGTATAACACATACTTAAAAGTGTTATTCTGCTTTCTGAAACATCTAAATATTTTACTTATTAAGTCTAACCTATTGCTCATAACCAGAAAATCTGTAATTTAAAATCTGTATTTTCCCCAAAACAATACTCAATAACCTTCAAGTCAGTAAGCTATTTGATAGTTAAATACAGAAAGTCTATTCCTTCCGCAAGCAGCAGGTTCTTCTACCTTTCCCAGTTTGTGAGGTCACCTTTATGCCTCGTAAAGGACTTTGACAGATACTTGAGACTATTGTCCTAGCTACACACACATCAGTGCACATGCTCTCTTCTGAAATATTCTATTCCTTCACAAACCACAGATTATTCATCACTTTTTTCTTTCTCTCCAATTGTTCTTTCTTCAAAAACAGTAATATAAAGTTCGTTCTTTATTTCTAGTTCCTAAAATATAATCTCTAATAGAAAAAAGAAGAATCATTTTCTTGCTAAACAGCTTACTGCTAATATCTATCAAATATCCTATCTATCTCTCACTGAAAAATATAAAAATTCAATAGCTTAACGGAACACAGATTTGTTACTCTCTAGTTCTGGAGGTCAGAGTTAAAAATGTTTTTCAGTAGATGAAAATGATACTGCTGGCAGGTGAAACTATTTTTTCAGAGCGCTTAGGAGTATTTGTTATTGTTTCTTTTAAGGGATTTCATATATGTATCCATCAGTATTTGGTTCTTATCCCCATGCAAAAGTAGAGTGGATAAATACGTTTTCATTGCATTGTCATCTTCCTGGTTCTGTTGCTTTGCCGTTATCATCCTTTCACTGAGAATCTCTTGATTATATTAGATCCAGGTAATTAACCTAGAATAACTTCTTCATCTCAAGGTCACACAATTACACATCCTTATTTCATCTGAGTTATAAAGTCCTACTCGACAAGATTTTTAACAGATTCATATAGCTGGAAGAATAACACAGGATTTCAAGTTGCCCATTTTTGTACCTAAACCAGTAGGTACTCATCATGGGTTTTAATAAATGTTAAATTTTCGTGTTTACTCAGCATCCACTATTTGAATTTAACTTAGTAGCTTGGTGATTTTTTTTTCTTTATAGAAACACTCTCAAATTTATTAAAAAGAAGTCTTTACTTGTTTATTTTAATGATTTTTAGAAACTCCACACATGAACATTAGATATGTGTACTTTCTACCCCTCTGCACCCCCAATACACTTCACATTTTGCATCTCTTTCCACCCAAATTCATAATTGTTTCTTTAATTATTATTGTGACTTATATAGTCATATGTACGAATTTGATAATTTATTGTATAGTGAGGAATATTCAACAACGAATCAGTGTTCATAATCATTAACATTTCTTGTTATCAGTTTGAACTCCTGTCTGTAGAATGCTAATGATAAAATTGTCTTCAGTATAAATAATAAAATGGCTCCATTCAAAGCATCTGTTATCACACTGTCATTGACTTGGGAACTTGTGTTTGTCCAAGTAGGCTCTAAGAAAGGGCCATAAAAGGTTACTTCAGTCTCAAGTTCCTATTATTTCCTGACACCTGTCAGTTGCCTCTTTTCACATCTGTTCTGAAATGGTTTATCATTTCAGCTCCATTCAATTTCCAGTATTTGTGACTCATTCTGCTTTTCTTCATCACTTCCCCAAAAGTAATCATAAGCTCTCTCAATTGCTTTGGAAAGAGGAAGTGGAACACATTTAATTGGCTCATCACAATCTAAACTTCATTCTATACAATTCCCGAAATGTATCAAATCATGTTTTAAAAATAATTTTCAACTGGTGACAAATCTAAACTCTTATTTCATGTGTCCTATCATAAGGGCTCATTGTTCCTATAAATCTTGGAAGGCTTCAGGAAAACATATGTGCAATTTCTATCACTCAACTGCTTTCCTCTTTCTTGGTGTTTGCATGGAAATTGTGAGTTATTTAATGCATCATACATTTTTTTCTGGATTAATATATGTACTATTTTCCTATGATAATATGCTCATATTTATTAAATTTTAAGTGTATTCTCTGTCACTTTATCTTTACTATTCTTATTTATTTCTTGATTAATCCAAAAGTCCTTTATTTTATTGGCTGGCCTTCTTTCCATATCCAATGACTA
Source organism: Cricetomys ansorgei (assembly GCA_026225945.1). NCBI lineage: Eukaryota > Metazoa > Chordata > Mammalia > Rodentia > Nesomyidae > Cricetomys > Cricetomys ansorgei. The sequence continues at coordinate 9,568,480 of JAMJFZ010001816.1, forward strand.
AATACATATAGTTTAAGAGTATATAACCGTCAAAAATTGCCTAAAAATAGAAAGGGGGCAAGGTAATTTTTTTCTATAATCTTTGCTTTATTGAAATGAAATTTTCCCCCCATCCACTACAGTCCTCAGATCTTGTTTGCATGGCAGGCACTTTACTGAGTTGTCTCTCCAAGCTCATTTCTGATTTTTTCTCTCTCTTTTCTCTTTAGCCAATAAAGCTAAGAGATTGTGTTTCATTTGATTTTGCCAACAACACATACCTAGACTTTCTTTGGAAGAAGGAATACCAAATGAGAAATTACCTCCATCAAATTGAACTGTGGGCATGTTTGAGGGCATTTTCTTGGTTGTTGATTGATGTGGAAACATCCATCTATTGTAGGTTATTCCATATCAGAGAAGGTGGGCCTGGGATGTCTAAGAATAATAACTGGGCAAGCCAGGAGAAGTAAGGCAGTAAGCAACAACCCACTATGGTCTCTGCTTCAGTTCCTGCTATTGATGTCTCCTTGAGTTTCCACCTGGCTTTTGTCGCTGATGGACAGTAACTTTTAGGCTAAAAATAACCATTGCCCTCCCCACAAATAAAGATAACATAAAAAGATTTTTTTTTCTATACAGCATATTCAGATTATGGTTTCCTTTGCCTGAATTCCTCCCAGGTTCGCTTCACATTTCCTCCCTAAAATCCATTCCACTTGGGGGAGGTAGTACACTGTACTGTCTCATTTAGTTTGTGTACTATTGTGCATTTATTTACTACCAGATATTTGCATCTCTGTTTTAATTAGTTTCCCAGTTTCACAGGGCTCTGCAGGAAGTTGATTGGCTCCTTTGTTACTGGTCTGAGGTGAGTAGAACTTGTAGCAAATGGTGAAAAGGATCTTTGATAGACACAGAAACAGTTGGTAAAGGGAGGGGGAAGGGCAGCAGGAAGGGAGGCAGAGATAAGCATTTCAAGCAAAGCAGGTATTTCTTCATCCATATACTAGGTTTATATATGTTTCACTTAATATATATCTAAAATGAATTTGTCACTTTAAAAATACCTCAACCTTATAGTTTCCATTTTCTGAGGCAATGGTTTCTAAAAATATATTCACTCTGAACACCAACGTTTGCTGAAATTATATTCAAGGATAAATTTGTCATCACATTTAGATTTTCTAGTCAATAAAATGTTTAATTTAATGAATTCTGAGAGTAAAATGTGAACTCTTACTGTTATTTCCTACTTAGCATTAGTCACGTTATCTGGAAGAAAAATTCAATCAAATAATCCACAAATTATTCAGACATGTGTTAGGAGAGATTATACTATCAGTTTTGTCAGGGTTTTAACTTGTTTTAAATTTAATTTGGTTGAATATGTGTAATTTATTGAAATCATGATTAATGTATTTCAATTACATTATATAATTTTATTGAGTATAAACTTTTAGAATGGCTTTCTTTATATAAATATCTATTCTTCAATACTTGTGAAATCCAAAGAAATAATTTAATTGGAAAAGTGTTTGGGGGCTTATTATGGTTACAGTGGAAATGATACATATTATAAATTATTAAAATAAAAATGATATATGTGAAAAATACAGAGACATATTTAAGCACACACCCTGTTCTTACATTCTACCCATTTTGATATTAGTATTCTAAAATTTCATATGGATTAAATTTTATTGCATTTGTATTGCATTTGGGAAATTAAAATTTAGCTATCACATTAGATTATGAACTTTGAATTAAAGGATGATTTAAAATTCTTTCTTGTCAATATAGACGAAAACACATATATACTGGAAAGAAAATGCTCAGTGATGAAGCATTTTTTAGCATGCATTAGCCCAGAAAGTGAACATCAAAATTACAATGTGGGCAGAAGTATTCTTTCATAACCCAGATATTAACCTCCTTCTTAAAAAGCCATAAATGAATTATAGATTAATAACTAAAATAAGCTATTTATTTCTATCCTTTGACATTTATTAGGTTGAAAAAGTAATCAATAATAAATTAGTTGTTGAGCATTTTTTGACAGGTGAACCATTTTATTTATATATTTGTCTCTATGTGTGTATATGTCATTCATACATGTATACATATGCATGGATATGTGCCTATGTAAGCATGAAATTGGAGTTCCAGGATGATATCAGGTCCATTACCTGGTAACTTACCAACACTTTTTTTTTTTTTTTTTTTGTCGGACAGGCCTGGAACTGAACCTGTATACCAGCATACTCCAAGAACATTCCTGTTCTATCCTCATTAGGTTTTCAGACTACCTCTCAAGAGTCCCTTAATTTTTGCTGCCTCTTCTGTATTCCTTCATTTGTTCCCATCTTTTCTCTCCCTCAGACCACATTTTAATTAATAGATTTAGATAGCTTATGGAACATTTGACACTAAAATATCCTTTAGTAATCATACTGGCATTATGGTAGTAGACTGTAAAACAAACTGTAAAATTTTGCAGTTCATCATTTGCTTCTCACTTTATTTAATAAATATTGTATATTAGCTTAGTATGTACAATAATTGATAAGAAATAAAATATCCATAATAAAGTTTTTATGATATTGACAACTAGTGCATTGAATAAGTATATTTGGATAATGCATTACTAACATTCATAATTTATAATTTGATTTTTTGAAGGGCCACCTTTATTGTCTTCTCAACATTTTCTTTTTTCATATAGGCAGTTTAATATGGACAATACAGTCTTTCATTATTAAATCAATCCTGTGAGATAGTTAATACTTTATTATTACTTCTTTCCCTATTAAAAAACAAAAACCAACAACAACAACAAAAAATCCAACTCAGTAGTGATGGTTTCCACAATTGTCCCTAAATTACAAAATCACAACTGTTCAAGCTAGTTCTAAATTAGCAACAGCAGGATTGCTACAAGTTGAAGACCTGTCTGACATTATTAACACTCAGCAGAATAAAAGTTATACTACTCCAGAAGACAAATAGTGACTACATTTGGGAAAGAGGAAGTACACTGAGACCAGCTGAGACTTTCAAATTAGATTATAAGACGTAGGGCTGCCAATGGCATTTAATCAATATGTACATTAAGAGTCTCATAAATATAGTCTTCTGAGTTCTAATAATCCTCCTGCAAATGGGTATCCTCCACAGCAGCCACCTTCCCAGAACCATAGAACAGCAAATCCAGACATAGAGTCTGAACTATATATGACTCAGATAGCATTCTCTTGATACTGATCACATCTATATCAAATAGAGCATTATTCATAGAGTTCCATGCTTTCTGGTTGGAAGAATGAAATAAGCACACTTTCATAATTTGAGTGCTGATCCAAAACCAACTCCAAATATTTCAAATAAGATATAAGAAAACAGTTAAAATGATTTACTTGGGAACAGGGAATGGCTCAGTATGTAAACTGCCTCCTGTTGAGGACCAGATTTTGGCTCAGTCACAGCAACATCAACTGAGTATGCATGGTATTGTGTGTTAAGACATTTCCTGGAAAGATACAGTGCATAAGTCAACTCACTCCAGATTGGAGATCATGGTAGATCAAAGTATAGATTCAACCAAAATCTAACTTGGTGAGCCAATGAGTATTATTGGGGTTAGTTACAGGAATATAGGTGAGGGTTACAGGAGCATAAAGAACTCAAAGACAGCTGTATCAACAAATGCACTCCATTAAAAAGAAAGAAAGAGAGAAGAAAGAAAGAAAAAGAAATAAAGGAAGGAAGGAAGAAAGAAAGGAAGAAAGGAAGAAAGGAAGAAAAATGAAGAAAATAAATAAATAAATAAATAAATAAATAAATAAATAAAATGTGTTGTGGAAGTTTATTTTTAGTTATATTTAAAATAAATGTTTTTATTTGCTGTTGGAAAAAAGGAATGCATAGATATTGGCATTTTGTATTGTCTGCAGGTGTTGGGTTTCCATGGGGGATGTTTAATTGCTTATGATCTGCACATGGTAACAGTAGAATATCTGAGAAGTTCTGAAAGAATAAAAACACCTGAGCTCATTTGCTCAGGGTTCCACTATTGAGTAGGCATTAACCATAACAGTGGTTCCCTCTGCTGAGGTCTGACAGAATTTGGACCTATGATAATGCCTCCATGACTCTCTTGGCGAGCCACAACAGCAGCCTAACTATTACAAATACGTTCTTAGTTCTTTACATGATGTGAAAGAATTTTCTTGGAAAAATTCAGTTCTGAAATATGTCTCTTTTTATGATATTAAATCATGACATACCTGGAATAGATAGAAAATAGTATATAGAAAGAAACCTTAACCTCAGGTTATAGACAATTAGAAAACAGTCAAAATTCTGTTTTGGTCTCTTAGTCTTAAAACATATTCCATTTTGGTGAAATCATATTTCATGTTTTCAAATTTTAATACTTTAACCTGCTTCTGATTAAAACAGAAAATAAATATATAATATTCAAGATCTTAAAAATGGAAATACTTGTAACAGGCTGATCAATTACAGATCTCAAGTAACACAGCTGAAGATCCCCAATATATCATATACCAGAAGAGTATTAAAAATACACTATTTTTTAATTTACAGCTTCCATGTCTCCAAATTATACTCACTCAGAATTCAAAGAATAGGCAAGAAGAAAATTTTCGCATTCTTGACTATATGATCACTGGTTTCTAAATACACTCAAATACACAGAAACACAGTGTATATTTCATACATAATTTAATTTGTCCATTTATTTGAATATGCCATTTATTTATGTAAGCACATTTTAAACATGTATATATGAGAAACATAAAAAGATATAAAATATTTGTAGCAATAGATTCACCAGCTGTAGCTGTTGCTTCGGGCATAGGACAATTTAGTCACTGCTAATTCAATCCCTGGTCTTAGTCCTGGAGCCCTGGAGTACTAGATATTTCAGCTTCTTTACAATCTACTCTTAATTCTTGAACTGGAAGGCTTGTCCTATTTTAATACAATCTAGGACATATAAAATATTATCTCAGACCTTGAACACTTCACCCTAAGCCTTAGAGACCTACTGCTGACTGGGTTCAGTCTGACTAGATCCTTCTGAACTCTGATTAATGAATGATAGGTGCACTGATGATTGTTGCATAGCTGTATTACTACATATATGAGAAGATAGATTTGCAGATAGGCCCATAGATTAGAACTATATAGTGGCTAACTTGAAAATATATGTTCAAAACTTAATTTTATACCTCAAGCTTGAAAATTGAGCAGTAATTACATACATTCAAAGATTTGGAGATTATATATAGTCAACTGAACAACAAAACTCTTAGGTTACAATAATATTTATACATTATACTATAATCTTATTAGTTAAAATACGTAATTTCCAATGACTTAGCAGGATACGCATACTCTATCACAAGGACAACCGAAGAGATGCAGGAGTTTTGGATAACTTCACCATAAGTTAAATATTTGAAAGAAATGGGAGTTGCACAATAAATTATAAAATTTTCTTATTCACTTAAAACAAGTTTAAATTAAATAGCGACTAATTAGGATCATATCTTAACTTGTGTTGTGTCTGTTTTTAAATTGAGTATTTGCTTCAAAATATTTCATCAAAGGTGTATGAGAGAGTTAGGAAGGAGAAAATGGAAGGGAGAAATATCAATAAATTGTAATAATAAAAATAAATAAATGATAATATGATATAATAATATTGAAATAAAATGCTTTGGTTATCAAGCTAAGAAGTTTGTATCAGTAAGATCAAACTTTGAATTAAGATACATATTGATAAACAGGTTAACATATACAACCCACCTATAAGCTAAAAAAGATAAACAAATAAATAAATAAAACTAATGTACTATTGTATTATTCTACTTTAAATTTATTTCAAACTGTCTACTAACTATCAAAGATAAATGGTTCTGTTTCAATCCCCTTGTTGTCATAGCTAACGTAGTTCGTTATCAACCAATGTATGAGATAGATATTGAATCTTTGTCATAATTTCTAATTCTGTAGTGATTCCAAAATCATATGAAAAAGTTTCTAATACTACTGGCATAAGTAAGAATTAAGAGTCATACCCTATATTAATAGAGAAAAATAGTGCTCTGCATTTTGATCATAGTTACTGAAAGAAATTAGAAATCATTTAAAGCAAAAAACAAGCCAAGGAAAGAGAAAAACTTTAATTAAATGTGTATCTAATTACAATAATGTTCTTTTTTTTCATGCAAAGACAAGGATGTGCTTGTATTAATAAGCACAGATCAAACAAGTTCTGGGCAGGCCTCTGAACTTGTTTTTAAAATATGTAGTCCTGAGAAGACAGCTAAATAATTAAGGAAATTCCTCAGCCCCACTCTGGAATTATTTGAGCTTAAGCTCAATTTTTATATAGTTTTCAAACAATCCAGTGATCTAAAATAGAAAGCTTTGATCTGAACAGAATCTTGAATGGAAGACAGGGATGAGATCTTTGTTATGCATGTATTTTCATAATAAATACCTATTTGAATATTCATTTTAATAAATATTATTAAAGATATTTTAGTATTTTTAGAAATTTAGTATAAAATAGAAAATTAGTCCCCCCTTCAGTACTTAACAAATTCCAATGTACAAGATGAAGCAAATTTATATTTATTTTTCTTTCAATAGATCATAAAGTAGCTCATCCTGATTTCTCTTTGTTTCATTTTACTTTTCTGTTTGTTTGTTTGGTGGCTGGACTAGAATTTTAATCTCCCAGCGAACATTAGTCAAAAGAAGGGGTCATTTACAGAAACAAAAATAGCACAAATTCTACTCACACGGTGTCCCGCAGTAATTATTCCTGCACAATTGCATTTTCTTCAAGGTAGCTAGAGTGCCATAATTGATGATTTGGGCATGGAATTATTATGTAGTAATAACAATGCCTGGCCTATTACTGTGAGCTATCTCCTGCTGTTTTATAATTAGTCCTGTGCATAGGTGGGACAAGTAGCTGTGTATTTCATGGACAGTTCACCAGGTATAACATAACGGCTCCTTGGGAGCCAATTACTTGGACCTGTCAAAGTCAATTTCAGCAATTTTTAGTTTGTGGATTATAACCTGAAAAGCTGTAATTGTGACAACAAACAGGGGAGATGACTGGCTAAAAGGAATATCTGCTTTGACAATACAAATTCCTCTCTATTCATGTTTTTCATTATTGTAACAAAAGAGCATTTCTTATAAAGGCCTATGATTCAGAAACAGGGAAAATGTTTAGCTTACATACAGCAGTTACCAACGATGCTTATTAACAGTATAAGTTTTTAAGCTTGAATGAAAATGAGCAATGAAAACAAGGTACATTATTTAACAAGAACAATACTTGGTAGAATATATTTAAATGTTTCTTTAATGTGCAATCCATCAAAAGACAGGGAAAAAAAAAAGAAGCACTATTTTGTTAAAATGTATTTGGATTTAATCCACTTCCTGTTTCTCCCCCTCCAATTTCATCACTATCCTTTTATAGATTTTTCCTTCCGATCTTATGTTTTCTTTTAAAAATCTGTTTCCTTTATTATTTCATATTATAAGTATATCATTTCCCCACTCCCTTTCCTCCCTCTATATCCTCACATACATCACACCTATGCTCTTTCAAATCCTTTTTAGTTAATTGTTGTAACATACATACACATTAATCATAAATATTCCTAAATCTAGAAACAAAACCAGCTCAGTCTGTGTAATGTTACTTATATATAGGTTTTCCGGGATGACTACTTGGTATTGGATAGATAATTCATGTGCTCCTTTCTGGAAAAGACTATTTCTCCTGTTCTCAGCATTCTTATTTACCTACAGTTTCATGAAAACAGAGTCCCCTTATTGATGTCTATATGTGCATGAGTGTATCCTCATCTACAATTTTTTTTTATAATTGCCCTCTTTACATTGGAATCCACAAATTGTCAATATTCTTCAAATATACATGGAATCTCATAAAGCTATTCCCCAACACATGATGAGATTTTGGCTGGCTTGACCTTGCTCAGGTCTTCTGGAGGCAATCATGGCCACTGAGAGTTTGATTGTCCTAATGCCATAACACATGCAGCAAATAATGTTCATCTGCAGATGTTTAATACTGCTGGCTCTTTCAATCTTTCCAGCCCTTCTTGTACAATCATCTGTGATTCTTGGAGATAGTGTATTATAGCTATCCCATTAGAAATTTTATGTGTTATATTAGATCTTTTAAGAAAAGAAATTTTCAACAAGAAAGGGGGTAACAATACATTTAAAACAAATACAGCATGAAGATAGAAAATATTTATCTAAATGTGGTCAACCTGCTGTATCAGAAGTGGTTTGATTATAAGATGACTTCCCTTCAGGAATATAAAAGCCACCAAGGCTCAAGGAGAATACAGTATTCGTGTTCAACTAGTACACATCATCAGCAATTTTAAATAATCAAAAATGTACTTAACACCCAATAGAATTCAAAAACCATGAAAACATTACTGAAGTAGATATTTTAGAAAATACTAATAATAAAATATTTTATATAGGAAGGACATATATAAATGTTTTTAATCTGAATATTCTTGATCTGCTGGTGGTTAGATTTCCATAGTAGGACCCAGCTATGTGTCCTTAAATTATATCATGTGTCTGTACCTCAGTGACTAAAAATACAACTGCACTAAACTAGTCATACTAAGGAATGGATACTCTATGTAATTTAATTTGTGTAACACGGGAGTGAGAATAAACTTAATACTAGTAAAATAAAGGATAGGTTCATGTTGAGATAACCTAGAATGAATGTTCTGGGGAACTAGAAGACATTAGAGTTAAAGTAGCCAAGATTATTTGGTCATCTATACTCACTAATAAGTACTTTTTACTGTTGTGCTTCTGTTTTCCCTCAAATAATGAAAAATAGGTGTGCAATTTCTTTATATTTTATTTTAAAATGTCCAATGAAGTCTTGAGAAAGATACCACTTTTCATAGTTGTAAGTTTTAAAAACTTATTTATATTTAAAAGAATAAAATGACTCTTAGTAACATACTTCTCTACCCATATATGTACCGGTTGCACAATCTTTTCAGAGAAGCTTCTTGCAGTTGGTGATAATTAACTAGAGACCCACAGGTGGGAAATGTACAGAGAGTAAGAGAATTTGGAGAACTCAGCCAGAAAAGGGATGTCTTTAGCAAACTGTTCCCCTCAGTGCTCAGGGATTTATGTAGAAGAGGAGACAGAGAGATTGTAAGAGTCAGCAGTGATGGATAATTCCCTTGAAACAGCATCTTCAGGCACCACTCACAGAAACTGTGACAGCACACACAAGATCTGTGCGATTTAAAACCAGAAATAAATCCCATGTGTAAGAACTGGAAGCAAAAACAAAATCCATCCCCTAAACAAGAAGCTATTTGCAATTGATACTTGCTGGGAAATAGAAAATTAATTTTATCAATGTAGTGTCACTAGATATATTAATCACACTCCAGGGCAAGCCCCATGCCCAGGAGTAGTTTTCCAGGACAAATACTCCATGTTTTGGGGGACTCCTTTTTTGTTATATTTTGTTATTTTTTTGTCTTATTGGCTTTGGTTTATTTTGATTTCTGCTTTTGTTTCTGCGTATGAGAAAGAACGTGAAAAAGAGTGGGTAGGGAGGTTGGAAAGATCTGAAAAATGTTTGCAGAGGGGAAACAACATGACCTGAAACATGTCTGAAAAATGTTTAACTTAAAAAAAAAAGTCATAATACTATAAACAATATGCCTAGAGTCTAGAAAAAGAACCCGAATAAATATAATACATTAACATGTAAAAATAATAAAAAAATTATTAAAAACACTTTATTTTGTTAATCATGCTGAGGTATCAGAATGAGTAAAAATTTGTCACAAGTTTAGCCAAAGGTAGTGGAGAATTATGCCTATTTTGTATAATGAAACCATTTCATAGGTTAGAGATAGCACATAGTTTGGTCAACTGCTCCTATCCTACAAAAATAAAGAAGGACTCTTCATTCAATTTTGCCAGTTTCTGCCTCTCATAAGAAATAAATTTCACAGATTTCAAACTTTCCCTTAAGGTATTATTTTGAGCTTTGAGAGCAAAGTCTGTTTGTCAGAGAGAGAGAACATGCGAGCGAGCTGCACATCTTAGCCCTCCCAATGAATGAGAGGAAAGCCTCCACTTTCCAAACTTCGTTTCATTTTGATTCTGTATGTTTACTGTAAATTCCATCTTCTTTTAGAAAACATGGTTACAGACAATGTAAATGCTCTTTTATTAAAGAATGAGAGCATAAAGACAAGAGAATGAAACATAAGCAGCCATGAGCACATCAAAATTAGAATGTAATATGGCAAAATGTTCCGTTCCTATTTGGCATTGTTTGAAACAAATCCAGTCTAAATCACATTGCCTTGATCAGAAATGATCAGAACATGAGTCAGTCTTTGCCATTAGGAACATGGGCTTTGGCCCATTTAGAAGTTTCAGATACCATTTGGTCTTGATGTTTAAATGGTACTAAAGACTGTGAAATTATATATTTGTATCTGATTATGCGTGTATTTTTCTTAATTGCTATACGTTACCTCTTGGCTAAAGTTTGAAGTCAAGATTTTTCAGTATACAGGAATACAACTAAAACAGCAATGAAAGAAACAGGGAATCATTTCTCTGTTGTCACGTTTTCTTAGGAGAGATAAAGTCTTGTGGACTTGAATGAGACTCCTTGGGTTGGAATCGTGGCCCATCCACCTTAGAATGTAACATCTCTCGAGAAGTTGCTCTAACTTCATTTTGCATCAGTTGTCTGTTTTGTAACTAGTGAATAAGGAATGCTTTATCGAAACATTCTGGATATTGACACCAATGCAAAAGGTTCTATGTGATCATTAATTGTCATCATTAATATTACTACGAAGTCTGTACTTTATAATAAGAGCTAATCCTAATATAATTAGATAATTACTTGCTAATAAGTTTGTATGAGCAGACATGCACAATCTGTGATTGAGATGTCACCTGCTTCTGAAAATGAAGAGTAGGACCCTGCTGAAGCACAAGCAAGTGGAGTAGAAATGGAACTGATAGGCGTGCAACACTGCAAGGTCTGCTCTGTCTGTCCCCAAATCTCTCTTTTTCATACTACACACTAACTAAAGCTTTGCCCTGTCATCTCTGCCACTGTCACCTGTCATACACATCACGAAATAAAAATTGGAATAAATGGCTCATTCATATACAAACTTCAAATTGTAGATAACCCCCAACAGGGTTTAACAAGACGAGGAGACATGATTAAGTCTTTTGAATATCTTATACAATGCCAATGTAATTAATTTTGAATGTCATCTTTTATAAAAAAAAATTATCAAAAAATGTTTGCTTCTTATCACTTCCTGTTATTTGCATTTCCTCAGTGGGTAACATTTTGACATCCTCTCTCAAGACAATGGAGTATGATCTTAATTACCAAGTTCACCAGTTAGCATAGACATCGGGAGAGGGTAGCATGGAGACATTGAAATTAAGACAGCCTGTAGATGAAGAGGTCACCTACAATTTTTCCTTCATAATTATTTCAGATGTATAGTGACATCAAATGTAGTTGAAGCAGGACATGTCCTCATATTTAAAGGCTGAGTGTAGCCAATTTATTCATGCTTCTGCTTTTCTTGCTGTTATTTATCCACCACCACACTGGGTGATATTCTTATGTCTTGTCATAAGTATATGCTTTGGATATATAAATCTTCAGTTTGGCCCTCGGCACCACTAAAGATAAAGGAGGAAAAAGAGAAAATAAAAAATAAAAATATAAATATAGAAAAATGGAGCCAGGTGGTGGTGACCCACACCTTTAAACCCAGCACTCAGGAGGCAGAGGCAGGTGGATTTCTGTGAGTTTGAGCTCAGCCTAGTCTACAGGTGAGTTCCAGAACAGTCAGAGTTACAACAGAGAAATCCTGTCTCAAAGACAACAACTGCCAAAAATAAAAGACAAAGAAAAAGAAGCATCAGAAAAATTAAAAATAATGACTAATATATTCAAAGAAAAAAATCATACTCTAAATTCCAATTGAAATTAACTGCTCTAACAATTTTCTAAAAATAGAGTACAGATTTCCCTCCCAAATGTATCTACACAAAGAATTTAAAGAATAATCACTTGGAACTGAAACCTTTTGTGATACTTTCATGGTAAATGTAAAATTGTAGACATTATGGAAAGAATTAGAAAAAAATCACAAATCAAGCTTGCTTTCTTAAATTAATTTTGAACTTCTGCATGAAAGATGGTACTCTGAAATGCTCATTCATTTATAATATCACACCTGGAGTTCTTGTGCATATGTGTGTGTGTTTGTGTGGGTGTCTGTGCCCGTGCATGTGAATTTGTGTGTGAATTTAGATGTGTGTGGGTATACATGCGTGAATAGGCATGTAAGTGTGCAGGTTAGAGGTCAATTTCTGTTCTTCCTCAGGAGCGGTGTATTCTGAGAAAGGGATGCTTATTTGGCTGTGGTTTAGATCTAGTCTGACTGATCAGTAAACCCCGAAATCATAAAGTAATACATATCCATACCATACTGTGAATATAGGGCATCAGACTGAACTCTACTACTCATGTTTGCACAATGAACTCTCCATCATTTGATCAAACTCCTCAACCCTATAATTTTTTCTGTATTGGAAATGTATATTTCTCTGTGTGTGAGTGTTGTGTTTTATTCAGTATATATTCCTATTTAGATTTATTTAGAATTTATTTTTATGAGTATAACTAGAATTATTTTTGTTTTCTATGTTTTAGATTACAAAATTGTAATTAGTAACAAATCCCCATAAGTGTCATTGAAAATCAATAAACCAATATTGACATGTTATCATTATCTAAAGTTTAAAAGTTTATGTTTCTTTAGATTCAACTAAATAGTCTCTTGGTTTATAAGCGTTTCTGAAAAAAAAAAAATCTATCATCTACATTACTATCAGAATATCTAAAAATGATCCAGAGTATGTAATAAAATCAAAGAACTGAAAAATAAGTAGTAAAATTGCACAATTTTAAAATAAACAATGTTTCTAATTGATACTTTCGTAAAAGTGCTCAACATATGTCTGGGACATTTTCTACCATTTATTCAATAATCAGAGGGATGCAAAACAATGGAATAACATTTTAATTAGGATAATTGTTAAACAGTAAAAATAAAAATGATTGGCTTACTGGAATACATTGATGAGGATGTTGCATTTTGGTAACCAGTAATACATTTAAAATTAAAAGTTTAAAATACAAAGACAAATCTTTCTAATAGGTATGTCCAAAGGAAATTAAATCTGTGTTAGGAAGATATTGCAGCACTACCATGTTTACAGTAGCACTGGTAATAGCTAGGAAAATAAAATGAATATAAAGTGTCTGTTAAATATGTGTAGATGGGGAGGAGGGATTGTAGGGACCAGGAGAACACACCCCATAGAGTAAATGGAGGAGGCTCTTAGGGGCTCACAGAGACTCAAGCAGCAGACCCAAGCCTGCATGGGTCTGTGCTAGGTCCTTTACATGTATCTTATGGTTGTCTGGCTTGGTGTTTGTAGATGTTGATTCCAGATGTAGATGTTGATTCAGGTTCAAATCTATTTATTCTTTTGTCTAATTCAATTTCAGGTTCTAGTCTGGAGCCCTAGAGCATTTCAGCCTCCATAGAATCTAGTCTTCTGCCTTCTGCAACTTCTCTGGCTGAACTGCTCCAGTCAGCTTCAAACTGACTCACTCTTCCATTCTGATGCTAATTTATGCTAAACTGCCTCTGTGCCTATGTGCCTCTCCCCTAGTCTGCCTTCTTCAGACTGTTCATCTCATACTGCCTGCTATAAGTGAGTCTGCTGTAACTGATTCTGCTCTTTATATAGTGGGAGTTGGGCATGTCCTGACTCTGCTAACTCTTTCTCTGATTATTCATTTTGCCTGTCCTTCACTGACTCATCCCCAACATCATTTCTTAAGTGACACTAATTTTATCTGAGCTTTGCTTTCTGTGTCTGCTTCCACATTGTTTCTATCTTAGGGATTAAAGGTGTGGACCACCACTGCCTTATTAACACTGGGATTAAAGATGTTTGCTCCCACTGCTTTCTGAAATCTGGGATCAAATCTGTGTACCAACACTCTTTCTATCCTACAACAGCTATGCTGACAGAATAAATAGTATTAGTAATATTAGTATTAATAATATTAATATTATTAGTATTATTAATAGACAGTATTAAATATTCTTCTACACACCACACCTGACCTTGTTTAAAATTCTTAATTTCATTTTCACTCTTTCCCTAAAGATTCCTCTACAGGTGATCTTGTAGAACTCCCATGAACTTTTTATCTCTCCTTGGGATCCTTTTTCTCCTCTTTGGGTGGCCTCATCCAGCACTGATGTAGGGGCATGTGTCAAGCCTTGTTCCATTTTGTTTAGCCTTGTTAGACTGATAACCCTGGGAGGTCTACTCATTTCTAAAGGGAAATGGGAGTGAGGCATGTGGTTGAAGTGGGGAAGAGGGAAGATGTTGGGTAAATGCAAGGAATAAAGGGAGGAAAGGCTTGAGCCAGGATGTATTGTACAAGAGAAGAAAAAAATGAGTAGATGAAGAACACAGGAAAAGCACACACGGTGTAGTTTAACTATAAAACACAAAATTGTCTGAGTAGTGGGAAGATCTGATGGGTACAGTTATCTGGCATAGCTGAAAGACAAATGCCACAAAGTCTCTCTTACCTGAGAAACTGAAACCGAAGTGATCTTCCAGATGCAGACTGGACCATGTCAGTTACTAAATCCAGCTGAAGAAGCTGAATTTGGAAAGTGAAAGTTATTCAGAAAAGAAAAATATCGGCTTGTTGTTTTGAAGCTAAGGTAGTGTTGATAGTGTTGTGCTATGTGTTTCAAAATAGCTAAACTAGACTATGTGTAGTATCTCACAACAATGAAGAATTTTATTTTGAAGTGATATTCATGGTACCCATTTTTAGATCTTTCAAAATGACAATAGTGTAACATTGAGTACCCACTGCATACATTGCTACCATTGTTAGGAAACTTAAAACAAAATAAAACAGAAAGATTGTCATAGTCATATTACTTCTGTTTTTTAGCACTTTTGTACTTTACAGATATGATTGATTGATTGATTGATTGATTGATTGATTTGTATGTGTGTTTTGCTTCCATGCATGTCTGTGCATCTTGTGCGTGCCTGGTTCCAGGGAAGCCAGAAAGGGCATTGGAAACACACTGGACTTACAGACAGTTGTTAATTGCCATGTGGATGTTGAGGACCTGAGTCTTCTGGAAGAACAGTCAGTGCTCTCAACCATTGATAGATCTCTCTAGTACCATGGTGTATGCAATCATATCCAGCTTACTTTTCTTTTTATCAACTACAATTTAATTTTATTTATTTGAATGGAATCATGAGCAGGCATCCACAGTTGGCCTGGCATGCTTGTTTCTGGAGATCAGAGGATAACTTGCAGAAGTAGTTTCACTCTTTGAATTTAATCATCTGGATTAAATACAATTGTCAGGCATGTTGGCAAAGTCGCATTACTTTCTGGACCTTCATAGGATGATCAGTATATAGGAAACAGGAAGTTCAAACACTTAAAATTTTTTAGGCTTAGGTTAGGGGCATAAGGCTTTTTTTTTTATTATTATTTTGTCTAATTAAATCACAGGTTCTTAGTACTGGAGCCCTGGATTTTTTCAGTCTCTGTATAACCTAAAACCTTTAAGCCTCCATACAATCAAGCCTACCTCCAGGATGCACAGCTAACTGAGCCACTCTGATTAGCTCCATCTGATCTCTGATTTGTGTTCAACTCACTAGCTATTTTCATTCAAACTCTTTTCCAAGGTGACTGGTTTAAACTGATCTTCTGAGCTGGCTGTATGTTTCTGACTGAACTCTTCTGACTCTGTCAGACTCTGGCTGATTTTCTGACTGCCTTAGCCTGAACTGCTCTACAAGGCTTCAAACTGACTCACACTTTCTGTGTTATATTGAATTCCTCTGCCAAGCTGCCTCTGTGTGTTTTTCACTGAGCTCTTAACTGTTCCATACCACCTCAGTCAGCATCTATGCTCCTCAGTCAGACCTCTCCATTATCTCTGTGTCTTGTCCCCTGTCTGCCTTCTTCAGATTGCTAGCCTCATAGTTCCTGCTGTAACTGACTATAACTGAGAGCTTGCCTGTCTTTAATGAGAGTTAGGCATGTCCTCACTCTGACTCAGTCTGCTAACTCTTGCTGTGATTAGTCACATTGTCTGTCCTTCAGTCTGACTCATCTCAGAAGTCACTTATTATGTGACACTGACTCTTTCTGAGCTCTGCTTCCTGTGTCTGTGGAATGACAGACAGACAGACAAACTCTGTCTCTGTCTTAGGAATTAAAGCCATGGACCACCACTGATTTCTGAATACTGGGATTAAAGATACATTCTTAACATTCTTTCTACTTTCCATCTGCACCACAAAGGCCCATAGTATAGACCTTTCCTAGTTTTTACACAGGCCTATTCCTCTACAAAAATTCTATTCAGAAATATAGCTATTTGATTATTATTGGACTATTTGAATAGAAGTATTAGAAATATTTATCTATTTTATTGAATACTTTAATAGTAAGGACTTTTTTTTTTTGATTACTCAGACTCTGTACAGGTTTGTGCTTCTGAAAATCACAATTGGCTTCTCTGTCTCTTTGTATTTCATCAATTGCTGCTGTTGGACCCCCAAAAGGCCCAAACCGGGACGCTGCACCCCCACAGAGACTCACAGACGGGATATCGATGCAAATAGCAATAGGATTTATTCCAGTGCACTGGGACCGTTCTAACACGCAGGATAGAATCGGCCCCAAGGAGCAAATGGTGAAGCTTTTTATACAGTTGTTGGGCACAAACCGAATTGGTACAAGTTGATTGGTTCCCAAATTGTTTTCTCATTTTGATAGGTAGGTGCCAGTTAACCTTTAAATTGATTATAGCAAGGTCACGGGCACCAGGAAATGTACACTTAGGGTAAAGTCCCTTGCCCAAGGCTATTAGGCAGCGGCTGTAGCTGCCGCTCATTTTAGGAATTTGGGCTGGGTCACAGTGCTCTTGAATTAAGCCTGACAATAATTGTTTTATGGTTTCTGGGGTAGGCTAGTTCTTAGAACAGGGAGTTCTGGAAAGTACTCAATAATTATTGTATTGAGTAGAGAAAGCCAGGGCCCAGGGTCTCCGGCCTCACACTGCTTATTCCTGTGCTTTTGTTTTCTGTTATCATCTTTTGCTTTCTTTCATGACATGTTGCTGTAAAATCATTTACTATTTTGCTTTCTTAACTTGGGATTAGGCCTTTCTCAAGGACAAAGGATCCTAGTTTTTTATTGTTGGTAGGGATAGGCTTTTCTTGTGTGTGTGTATGTGCATGTGTGTGCATTACATTTTATTATTTTATTAGAAACCAAGATCTAAGTGTGATTATAATTTTACAATTATTTCCTTATATTCTAATAGCTTAAATTATATTTTAAACATATATATTCTAACTTTTGCTGCATACAAGTCTGGTCATTTAACTGAATTCAATAAATAATTATAACATTTACTTTAAAAGCTATTTTCTCAGTTACACTATATATTTTCAAAAACATATGAGAGATTACTTTGAAATAATGTTGTTGATAATTTTACTCTTCATTTAGATTGTTCACACTAGGAACCCTTATGAACTTTCTTCAAAAAGGTCTATCTCCTCTGATGACTCATGTATCTCTGCCTTCCAATGGAAATGGAGTTTCACGACAAAGGTACATGTCTGAATCTCTGTTCTTATTGAAAATAGATTCTGTCAGTTCTTAAGTTCGTTTTGTTGGGTATTTAATGATAGAGATAAGTAATGAACATGGTTCTATTTTCAGTTAAAAAACTTTAGATTTTAAGAAAAGTAGATTTCAACATCTTCCAACCTGCTCTTTAAAAGACTGGAACTATACTAACCAAGGTCATAAGTCATCCCTAGGATAACTGTAGGGATCACTAAAGTGACACTCAATGATGCCCAGGAGGCTACTCGTTATATCAGTTGAAATGTTTTGATAGACAGACATCTGAAAACCATCTCAGAACAATTATTTTAGAAAGTGTGCATCTGTGCATCATTTCTGTCACCCTCAGATGCAGATCTCCTATCAGAAAGAACATCTTTCCCAGGTATAGAGTTGCCTCTTAATAATGAAAACTTTCAGGAGATGATTCTGATCTCCTGTCCATCCTCCTGAGAGTTTTGCTCTGTTGCTGACATGAAGATAGATTTGCATTTCCTCCAGTTTAAACAAATCAGACTACTAGATCTTCTTGATGGTTCTTCCTTCATTTTTACTGCTCTATTTCTATACAGTTCAAATTTTTCTTCAGTTCAAGTTAGACACTACTCCATGTCACAATATTTATTAATGAATGAAGTCAACTCTTACTCTTTTAACTAGTGTCCAGTTTTACCTTCAGCAATTTTTACGCCATTCCTTTTATAAATATCATCCTGGAGGGCTTCCATTTTCATTCTTCCAGAATTCATTCTTGTTCTCTACTCAAATTTTTATGACTAGAAGAGATCAGGAAGTTGAATAAAACAAATAAGGATGGGAAACCCAACTAACTTCCCCTGTAAGAAACAGAACTCAAAGCAAAAATAAAAGACTTATTGTCAGAAAAGAATAGAATTATGGTCTCAAAGGACAACTTAGATTCTTCTCAGAAAAGGTAATGCCATACTGAGATCAGTAATTTGGGGAAAAAAAGTGAATAACCTAATAAATGAATCTCTGTTATCAAGAGAAAAGTGTTTGTGAAAGAAATGAGATATAGATTCTCTTTAATATCTGTAAAGAGAGGTATAAAATATGAAATACTAAAATGATGATCAATGAATTGGTCAGAACTATAACAGTGATCCATATATAACACACTATGTAAACACAGCATAGAAATCAAGCCACCAATATCACAAGCATTCGTGATATCTAAAAGGTTGCTGTCACTACTTTAAGCTAGTGATCCCTTCTCTTCAGAGCTCTCACTAAGTGCATATCATTACCCATTTTGACCGGTATTGAAATCTCCCCTGAACTGTGTTGGGTATGAACAAGCTTGAAAAACCTCATATAGCTCATATAGAAAATAGATATATGTTAATATTAAATAAGAGCATCAGTGAAATTTAAGTAAAAAAGAAATCAAGAAACATTAATAATGGTGTCAATAACCAATTGTTTTCCAATCTCAGGCCTGAAGATATCAAGTCTTCTGATCTGCAATGAATGACTATTCTCTCCTTTATCATTTCACCGACTGAAAATTAGAGAGTACATAGGGAGTAGATTGCTTCTATATTTTCATTTTGAACAATTTACATTTTTGGTAAGTACCTCTCCCTCCATCATTCAGTGACAAATGACTACCTTCCCTCTAGTTTGATGCTTATTATGCCTAGGTAATACAGAGAGGATGAATGGCAAAATTGTCATCCTTCCAAACATTCAATTTGCTGCCAGGCATTCCTCAATCTTTCATGCTGGTCTATACCACCAGCAGCAATTATCTTTATGCTAGAAACCCCCGTGGCTAGTCTGGCACAGAGATCCTCACCTACAGTGTTTCTAATTATTGATGCATTTTCCCTTTTCAACGTGTCAAACAGCTTTCTTTAAGTGTAATCATCTGGTTTGCCACCTGTGGCTACTCTTTCAAATACTACAAATATAGTCAGCAGCAACTCTCCTTCATCATTACAGTTTAGCTTTGGAGACTCAGACTATTTTTATACAAAAATACTATCTGTTCAATCTTTAAATTGTACTTCTTGATTAGCTCAATGAATTATTCATCTGGTTGTCATTACACAATGTAGTAGGATGTTGTATGATTGTTGATTACAGGAAAATTAAATCTCCCATTAATTATGTTAATTTATTTTATATTAAATTGGATCATTGTGTTGGTAAAAATTGTTAGCACCTGCCTTTCACAGCATGAGAACTGCTCGGCCAATGTTGACATAGACAGGTTACTTTATATGTAGATTAGTATAAAATACTTTAAAATGATATTTTCTCACAGTAGTGTTATTTGATTCATTTTCATATATGTTCCACAAATATTTTATTTTTCTATTGAGTACTAATGCTCAAAGAGAGAGGAAATATTTTATGTAAGATAAACAAATTATTCAGAACTATGACTTTTTACGTATTTTACTAATATGTTCTATTCTTATCTTCCACCTCACTTGAAATTACTTTTATTTTCTACTTTGGACTATGTTTTCCATTTTGTTTTGTTTATTTGTTTGTTTGTTTGCTTGCTTGCTCTTTTTTTTTCCAGACAGGGTTTCTCTGTTTTAACTCTGGCTGTCCTGGACCAGGGTGGTTTCAAATTCAAAGAGATCCACCTGCCTCTTCCACCTGAGTGCTGGGATTAAAGGTGTTCACCACTATCACTGGCCCATTTTATTTTAAATAAACAGATAGTGCTTCCATTCGTATCTATTATGTCTGTACTTTAAAACAAATTTATACCTTTCGTTATTTTCATTGATTGTAAGGTAATAAAAGGTAGTTTTCCTTTGAGTATACTAATTGAGGGAAAACAGTAACAATTTCTTATGCTAAGCTGTTTTATTTCTATGGATAGAATACTTACTAATTTTGTTTAAAATACATTAACTTGTAATTTACTATTTTCCTGGTTTCTTTTTGTTACTGTTACAAAATATTAGGAGCAGAAGCTACTTATGAAAGAAGAGAAAGAGAAGGAAGAGGAATATGATGGACAGGAGGAGACAGAAGATGAGGAGGATTATTTTGGTTTGAAGAATAGAATCCATCATGATATATAAAATTGGTAAAAATTGGTAGAGCACAAATGTGAGACTTCACATTTTTAATGGCAAGCATGAAAGAGAGAGATAAAAGTTCATGTAGTGCAAGTCTTTTAATCTCAATGCTCTTTCTTAGTAATGCAATTCCTCCAGCAAGGCTGCACTACCCAAAACTTCCACAAACAGCACCACCAACTGGGGACTAAGTTATTCAAACTACCACACTATAACTAATAATAAGCGATTGTTTAATTGTTCCTTAATTTCAGATGGAAATAATTCCGAAAGAAATCTATCTAGTCAGTTTGTTGTTGTTTTGATATTGTACACTTTGCAATACTTATATGATTTAGTTGTGTAAATGGACTGTGTAATGACAAGAAAAATTTTGTATATTGTGTTAGTGTTTGGATAATATAAATTCCATAAGCAATATAAGAACCACATTGTCATTTTATTTTTTTTATATTCATTTATATTATATGGAAGGTAAAAAAAAGCTCATTAACCTGTTGAAGTTAATGACTAAGTATAATAGCCGATTTTTGGAGATTTCTAAAATGTAACAATAACCGACTATACTACTTACATTCTGAATTCTTCCATCATTTCATAAGCTTAAAATGCGATTATTTAAAATTATATGAAGTACTTTTCCTAATTGTCTTTTGTTAACTAAATATGATAACTGTCCTGTAATTATTTCAGCACAAAATAATTTAAGAGGATTAGAAGTCTGGATAAAATAACATATTTTGAAATACCTTTTCTGAAATAAACTAATTGTCTTTGTGTGTCAAGTGTTATAAATGAAAGTCATTAAAAAGTTAAGCATATTCTTTCATCTGTTTTAAGTGAGCATAGCTATGGATATGCAAAACCTTCCAGTGATTTCTTAATAAACCCAAGGGAAAATGAAGGCAAACATTTCTCTAAGATTATTAAAGTTCTAAAATAAATTTCAGTGTCACTCTTCCTACTTTTCCATCACTATCCCTATTATTCTGCAGTACTCTAGCTTAAATACATTTCACTTTTTCTTGAATTTCCAAATGAATTTAGCCTCCAGAACTTTCAGTTTTGTTTGTTCGTTTGTTTGTTTTTAAGTAGAGAGAGTTAGACAAAAGTAAAACAAAAATCAAGAAAGCATACCTTCAATCATGTAATAGCATGTTAGACAGCATCTAGTGCCACATAGTTGTTGGAACTGAACCCTCAAAGGCTGTGGCAGCCCCAAACTTATGCTGTCCCCAGTACAGAGAATTATCCTACATGCTTAATGCCTGTTCTTCTTTGATAAGATATTCTGCATGCATATAATCTATAACTTCCTGTGATCCCCATTGAAACATAGACTTGACTCACTGCTTCCCATACTACTCATTTGGTGCTGTTTTAGAAAATAAGACTGTTACACAACAACTAATGTCCAACACTGTTCTTTAAAAACTTCTTAGGGAAAAGGGAAGGAGAAGGGTGTACGTAAAATTGCGATAAGGATGTCTGTAAAAGCTAAGGAATCACTCCACTAACTATTTACATTTAAAAGAAAAAAACTTTATAACACCCGTAACCCCATGTACAAATTGTAATACATACTTTTAATGTACCTTTCTCATGTGGGCTGCTGATGCACTCTCTGAGTCAAAGAACACTTCACACTATCCCTAGTTCCAATTATAAAAAGCACTGCTTTGAGTTGTTGTCTAGGCCTGTCTAAGAGAATTCCAAAACAGTTGCTGTTGCCCTTGGTTACCACCAAACAGAGGTAGAAGGTAAGTTCCTACAACTTAAGATAACATGCACATCTGTAACAGGGTCCAGGGACCCCTGAATAGGAGCTTACATGAATGTCTTCTCATCTCTCTGAGGACTAGCTTTCATGGTACCATCCATTCCAAAGGAGGGAGACAAGTGACAGTCCTGCACAAATGTGATGCCTATGACTGAACCAGAACGTTAATGGTTACCATGTCATAGTAACACTACAGGTGCAGTAATGGCATATATACTCTATCAGTAACTAATTGCTCTCTAATTGGGCTTAAGACCAGGGTAACCGGAAGGAGACTATGCCTGATACTGGAAACCTAGCTAAGTGCCCAATACTAAAGAAGCAATGATTACTAGAGGAAAATCTACAACTACTACTAATTTGCTAAACCAGGGAAATCTCTAGCAGCAGTCTATAAACTGCCCTTATAATTACAAATACATGTAGTCTTCACCCCCATTCAAGAAAACTTCTCTATGCAACGGTGACGACTATAAAGAACTACAACCAATAAAAACACAGAGTTATGGAAACCTGTATCAATAGATATATCTACAAAAATCACCCTCACAACTAAGTATCATGGAGCATTGTGAATGAGGGAAGAATGATCGGAAGTTTGCTGTGAAGTTGTGTCTCCAATTAATATCAGAAGCTACACCCACAATATCTCACCAACATGACTGCAAAAAAGTGAGCTGGAAAAGAATGACACCAATAGCAATACAAAACTCAATGGAGGAAAAACTCCCATGAGGCCTTAATCATACACAGAGACCTATAGGCAACCTAAGAAGGCTGGGAATGGGAAAGGTGGACTTCTTCAGGGGAAAGCAGAATGATTGGGTTTCTAATGCCAAAGACTCAGTCGTGAAAACATACACATAGCAGATTTTATTTAGAAACATATATGTGTGCAGGTTTACATATACATATATGCATAAAACAACAATTTAAAAAAAGAGACAAATTTGAAGGAGTGTGGCAAGGAATTTATGTGAGGTTTTGGATGGTGAAAAGAGAAGGGAGACGTTTTGTAATTAAATTATACTCTCAAATAACAATCTGGGTAAATCTAAGTTTTCATGACTCTTACACTGGGCATGCCATCATGTGAACGACATTAAAGTCTGTAGCTCTAGCAGTCATCTTTACCCTTGAGTCAAGGCTGGAGAAACTTCTGTGTTTGTGATTGGCTGAGCACACAGAAGTAAATACTGGGAAACAATATCCTAGGTGGTCATATATAAGCCGCAGGTGTTCTACATTCCTAAGGGAAAGTCTTTAAGTTGAATCTTCACAACTCTGTATCCACAGTTGAGTGTGGTTCACCAATTCAGATATCCCTTCATAGCCTCTTTCCTAAAGTTATGATAATATTGTTTCTTTATACTCAATATTATTCATCTCTTAGAAGCTTATATCTTCTTTAACCCCGATTTTTCCATATCTCTTTGTTTCAAACAGACTGCAAAATCTCTAAATCATTCCTCCATTTTTCCCCTTTGAAATGACCATAAGAGGATCAGGTATTGATTGGCTGTCTTGAATCTCCATTGACAGAAAAAATAATATGTAGTTTGAAATTGAACATTTGGCATCTTCCCAGGAAAAAACCGATGCTCATGTCTTCTCTTCATGATGACATATGAATGGCTCCTAATCCAACTCCTCATGTGCTTATCCCATCAGAACCTTCATGAGAACACCCTCTTCTGCCATATTCTTATCTGCATTTTGGTTTTCTGTGCTTACGTATACAACAGAGAAAACGTCATACGTATGCATAGCAATTTCTAATTCCTTCACATAAAATAGTTCCAAGTTCTTTGGAAGCATGCCATCAGGTTAAATCATATTTCAGCCATGTATTGATTACACTTTCCAGAAAATACCTTTCCTGATTGCTCTGATCAAATAGCAACATATGAAGAATGAAGGGATTTTTACTTTATCTCCTGGTTTCATAGATTTTAATATGTAGCAATTGACTTGGTTGTTTCTCTGACCATGGTGAGACAGACCTTCATGGTAGTGAAAGCGTGTGGAAGAGGACACTGTTCATCTCATATAAGCAGGCAATAGACAAAAAATGAGGAAAGAGACGAATAAGCATTGCATCCCAAAGGCCATACTCTCAAATTCACTGTTTCCTTTTAGGTAAGGCCACTCTTCCACAAGATTCCAGAACTTCCAAAAAGTGCAGTTGGTGACTAAGGATTTATCAGTTCCCTGTGACAGACATTTTATAGCATAACTATGACAATATCATATGACAATTGATTATTTTTATTACATATATATTCAGAATTTTGCATGTATTATAATTTATGCCAAGTTTCTCTATGTGTAAAGTATGCAAGCGTATGCAGATTCAAACACTGAAGTTAGTGGATTGGTACTTGTATGCTGTAAGTTTTTTGACAACTTGATCCAAGATGGAGTACTCTTGGAAGAAGAAACTTCAACTGAGAAAATACTTCATTAAAATTGGCCTATAAGCGAGTCTGTGGAACATTTTATTGATTTAATTATTTATGTGGAAGTGTCCATTCCTCTGTGGCACTGCCACCCTTATGTAGGTAATCCTTGAGTGTATAAAAAGCAAACTGAGTGAGACATGAAGAGCAAACCAATAAGAAGCATTTCTCCTTGGCCTCTCCTTCAGTTCCTGATTCTTGATTCTTGTCTTGGGCTCCTGCCTTGCCTTAATTCAGTGATCAACCATAAGCTGTAAATTGTTACAAACCCTTTCTTCTCTGGGTTACGTTTGGCCATGGTCTTTACTACAGCATTAAATAGCAAGCTAAGACATATGCAATGCTAAAACAGACTGACTAGACCATATAGGAATGCTCAGCTTTAATTAAAAAATTCCCCGTTATCTAGAGAACAGCCATTCTCTTATAAGCAACAGTCTTTGAGACAGACTATTAGCATAGACAATGATTAGTATGACACTATAAATGATTTAGCAGATGGCAAATATTAAGTAGCTTAACAGGATTTAATTTAATTTCATAAAGCCAAAACCCTAAATAGTGTTCCTTAATGACATTTCAGTAATTGGGCTTGATAACTAATTTAATTTTACCTGTCTTTCAAATTAAACACAAGTGTGAAAACATGGGAACATTTACTGCTTTTAAGTATCTCTTGTGATTTTCTGCTTGATCCATTTGTTTCACTCTGGAAAAAGAAATAATCATTACAGTTTCTCATAACTTTTCTTTGCTTTCAAAAATATTGAACCCAAATGTAATAGATTAAAAGAGAATCTTATTTTCTGCTGAATTTCACATGAATTACTAGAGGAAATTGTTAGAGCACTATATCACTTTATAAGATGTAGATTTATACCTGTGAGGCATAATTATTTATTGAAGTATGAACTTATAAAACAATAACGCCACATATATAAACAATATTAGTGGTTCCAAATTTTCAGTTTTTATTATATGTATATTTATGAACATGGGTACAAAACCACAAACGTCTTTACATATATATGTTTACAAACTAAGTATATAAGAAATAATAATTTATACAACATTGGTTTTATTGTTTCTACCCATCTGTTATAGTTGTTCAATACACATATTTTATTATTAGATCAACTGCACTTCACACATAAGCATTATCAGTGTCTTGTTATTTGATTATATTCTAATCAATCCTATCCTTATACATGTGGCAATTTGGAGGTAAATATTCAGGGGTGGCACTCTTGGAGTGAAAGCATCATGCATCTTCCTTCTTCCCGTGTATGGTCTCCCAAGTTAATGCTGCAAAATTGAA
Organism: Cricetomys ansorgei; assembly: GCA_026225945.1. Lineage (NCBI taxonomy): Eukaryota > Metazoa > Chordata > Mammalia > Rodentia > Nesomyidae > Cricetomys > Cricetomys ansorgei. The sequence continues at coordinate 9,595,004 of JAMJFZ010001816.1, forward strand.
AGTCTTGTAGAGGGCCATATATTAAAGTCCTGATCGCCAACCTTTAGTGCTGTTAGACATGGTTAATTATGTACATAGTAGTATCCTGTGAAGAACAGCTAAAACTTTGATCATGCCACATTCAAGAAAACAAGGCTGAGACTGTAGTGGTTTCCTGTCTCTCTTATTACTCAGCCACAATGAGGTAATCAGCCTATACTGTCATGGATTCTCACCATGAAGTGCTATGCAGCAACACAACACAACGTGGCCTAATGATTATAGACTAAAATTTCCGAATCCATGAAATCAGCTAAAATAATCATTTTCCTTTCATAAATAATCTTATGAGGCATTTTGTTTTTTTTTGTCACAGAAATGAGTAATGAAATCCTGACGGGATAGTTCCAGTAACCAATGATAATTATCCTCAGGTTCTCATAGTGTAAGCAATATCTATTCATATCCTTCCCCTCTTTGTACCATTTTTTTCACTACCTTTGCTTTCTTCCTTTCTTTTTCATTTGTAAATTCTCACCACTTTAGGGAACATGAGAAAATTTGTTTTCTTGAATTGCATTAATGAGCTAGAAGTAATCACTCTGTATGAGGTAAACCAGAGTAGAAAGACAAATCTTGAACATTCTTGTGTACATGGATGCTAACTTAATGCTTTAGATATGTGTAATTTATTTGGAATACTCAAAGAGATTATGCAGCTGGTAAGAGGTCATGAGGGAAAAGGTGTCTTCCAAGAATAGTACTACAGATATAGTGTTATAAGGTATAGTCATAGATATATGCCAGATGCCAGATATTTATACAGGACAGAGACTTTGTATTCTTTGATTCAATCACCAGTACTAGTCCTGGAGTTATAGAGTCTTAACAGCCTCTGTACAATCTATACTTAAGCCTAGAACTAGAAGGCTTCAGCCTCAGCCTTGGAGGACATCAAGTCAGCCAGGTTTTAGGTTTTGTGCATAGAGTCTTCATCTGAGTGAATGAGTATCCTGGAACTTTTTACTTTTAGTTTTGAGCTCCGGCAGCTCCAGTGCTCTTTTGAAAAGTGGCAAAGCATGGCTGGGCAGACCTGCCGGCAAGCCACAGCTGTGGGAGGTTGGAAGGACACTCTGGACTCCCAGACAGAAGGGTTGAGGAGATCCGACTGCTGGCAGATTCCTTAGGTAGTAGGAGAACACGGCCAGTACTGCCAAGTACCTTGGCTTGTATTTTCATGCACTGGAAAGTGCTGTGTGTGTGTGTGTATGTGTGTGTGTGTGTGTGTGTATGTATGTTATTGTGTGCAGCTGGACTCGGACTGACAATCCTTTTTGACATGGGACAGACACCTTCAAAACCCCTACAATTAATTGTGGCTTACTTCGAGGAATGAGAGATAAAGCTAACCTACCAGTCAGTAGAAGTTAAAAAAAAAATGATTACTTTTTGTTCTTTGGAGTGGCCAAACTTCAATGTAGGATAGCCCCCGTAGGGCACCTTCCATCTCCCCACTATTTATGCAGTAGAAGAGAAGGTTTTCAGAAAAGGGCATCACGGTCACCCTGACCAGATCATCTACATCATCACTTGGAAAAGCCTGGTGGAGGACCCCCCCGCACCAGCATTGGTCAAACCTTTCCTACCCCTACCTAACAGGCCTGAGAATTGTTCTTCACAGGTACTGGCTACAACCGTTACAGAGAAGACTGCTGTCTCAGCCACTGCCTGTGCAGCAGTCGCCACCGCTGCCTGTGTAAAGTGAAAGTAACAGCCCAGTTAAGCGCTTGCTTAATTCGGCTCAGTTAAAATCTGTTCCACCTGAACTAGTTGGCAAACTGCTTAAAAATGTTTTGAGGTTTACAGGTCTGAAGTGATTTAGATTTTAAGTACTTCACGTTGGCAATATATCTGATTTTTTGGATAAAAGAAAGTGCTTCCAGTTTCACTTCTAATACCATTGTTCAAAACTAAAAGTTATACTTCACTATTGTCAACGTTGAATTGGCTATTATTAAAGATTTTAACACTATTTTGTTGAAATGTGATTGTTTATGTGTATATATATCTATAAATATAAGTCATATTTAAATCTGAAATATTGAAAGTTTAACAACACTAAGGATAAAGTTTTGTGTGACATTAAATTACTCAGTATTGTAACTTTACTACATTGTTCTCCCACTCAGTATTTATAAGATTATATTTTCAAAATCTCAGATTTTAGGACTGAAAAAAATGGCTAAACAGGTACATTTCGATACTACCTTTATGTAATGGTTTATTGAAACAAATATACTGAAAATGTTTTTTTTAAACATAGTTTACATTATTTTCAATTTTCTTTTTTTCCAGAAAATACTGTCCCATATATCTCTCCTCGTTCTCTGTAGAGGAATATTTGATCTTTTAATCCTGCAGTATGGCTGCTTTAGGGTAGAAGAACATTGGTACACATATTTAATCCCAGTTCAGAAAGCAGTGTTGGAACACACATTTAATCCCAGTATTCAGAAGGCAGATGGCCCTTAGGATCAGTTTGAACCAGCAGCTTGGAAACAAGTTTGAACCAGAAGACCAAGCAAGTTGAGTTGAATCAGAAGAGTCAGTTGAGTTCACTACATCTCTGAGTTCAGAAGGAGCCAATCAGAGTGGTTCTGTCAGCAATAAGTCTTGGAACCATAAATGTTCTCGATTGCTTGAAGGTTGATTTGATTATAAGAAGGTGAAACTCTCCAGGGCCCCAGGTATAGGACCAGGGGTTAAATTAGCAAAAGAATAAAAGCCTTTTGCCCTACATCTATTCTACAACTCTCTGTCAAATATCAAGTCATTTCTATCTTGAGACAAAGGATATGTAGGATATATTAACCCTCCCCCTTTTTGTAGAATATCCTGTGTCTAAATGAGCTTATCTACAAGATGGACAGTTTATTTCAGTTGAAGTTATTATACAACATCTTTTTAAGTAATGTCACTTTTCATTATTTTAAATTAGTGTTAGTACTTTAAAATTATAGCTCACATAACCTTATTATCTAAATGGTAACTGTAATGAGACATTTGAAGAAATCTATAATTAATTTCCATTTAATTTTGTCTTATTCTTTCAGCAAGTCTTCAAATACTTATTGAACACCTCATATTTTCTAGGTACTGATGTAATTGAAAGAGACAGAAAAATCAATGAATTGATAACACTTTACCCTTTTTGTACTCAAATTTTGTGTGGGCACAAAGCCAGTATCTCTATGAATAGAATAATAAAAAATGTAGGTAATGTTGAATGATATGGGGAATAGATACTCACATGACCATCATGAATGGAGAGTGTTATTATTTTGTTATGGATTGTTATAAACAACCTCTACAGTTACACAAATTTTACTAAAGACTAAATGATATAAAGAAGAAGTTGTGTCTACATTCAAGTTATATGGAATGGATTATATCCTAGAAAAGATAGATTATTTTCTCTTCCTTGTATCTATAAGTGCAGGGTGGTTTGAAATTGGGTCTTAGGAAAGGCCAACAGGCAAAATGATTTCAATAGGAAATTTGGGAGTAATCCAATGTGACTGATGTCCATACAAAGATGACAGAGACCATCTTGAAGATAAAGGCCATTTTGTGGCCAATAAATTCCACAGGTGAAAGCTATGGAATGTCAAAGATGGTAGCAGTACAAGAGGCAGAAAGATGAAGGGCTGATGCATTTGTATTGGTTTCAGAGAATACGATTCTACTGTAATTTCATACTCCAATGTGTAAGACAATAAATTTCTTTTGTGGTGGACTACAGTCTTGAGGTACATTGCTATAGAAATTAATATGACCAGAGAAATTAAACAGAGATACAATAGAGAAAGTAAAAATTGTGTTACAGAAATATGAGCAAAAGTAAGATTCAGCCAAAGTGGAAACACTCGCAAAGAGGATTGAGAAGTTGAGGCCATTCATGAAATCAACTTCATTAACAACCAAAAAGTACTAAATAGAATTAATATCATAAAAGATATTCAATATGGTATAAAATTATGCCCTTCTACAAAGTTGAATGTCTTAGTTATTTATGGGTAATATTTTATAAAATACATTATATATAATAAATAAAATATATTTTAATATATTATTTAATGAGAATACTATAATTATTCAATTGTGGTTAAAAAAAGATATGTCTATTGATAGTCTTCATAGTGTACATCAAGTTAGAATTTTAAACACTGACTCACAAAGGAACAATCATTAAAGAAAGTTTTAAAATTCTAAATTTTGACTGAAATGTAATATTTACCAATTGGAAAGTTATAAAAGGCAACAACAAAGCTTTTGATTATTGCTAATTCATGTTACTACTTCCTTTCCTGTTGTATTTTTCTTCAGAATTGATTTGGTTGAAATAGTAGCTTATTCACTAATGTAAATGTAGGGATGGAGAAAGTTTGTTTCTTTTACTCACTGTTATAATTGGTGGTGTGTGAAAATTTTCTGCTCATATTACTGTGAGGTTTTGAACACCTAAACAGTAAAACAACAAATGCTATAGTTAGATTTTTGTGCACATATTATTACTATGTATATAAAAATCAGAACTACATCCCCATAAAATGTATATGAAACATTAATATTTAACTTTGAAAAGAGGCACTGATAGTATTATTTCCATTCTTTATTTAAGGAAAGGTTTTTTAAAAAGTTTTATTAAACTTTATATAGGTTATGAAAATATAACTGCTTAGTATACGATACTATAGTCATCTAATTTTAGAATTTCTTTGGAATATACTTATATTACAAATTTGTTTTCCCTTAACCCCTGCTTGGGGTGGTACCATTTATACCATAGTAACACCTGTTTAAAAATACTCTGCTAACTGGAAAGATACATATTTAGTGGAAATATCTTGTTAACATTCCTGAAATGATATGCCAGTTTATATATAGCAGAAGAAGCAAAACAAACAAGGAAAACAACAAAGAACAGGAAAGATAGCAAACAATTATGTTTGAAAAAATTATAGAAATACAGATAAAACAAATTGTAAAAGACATTCTAATTTATTTCAAGGACCATATAACATTTACCTTCATTCTAACACGGACCTTTGGAGGTCTTTTCAGTAATGCTGAAAGTCTGATGTAACATATTTGCATAAAATCAAATGGTTCCTTTTAATCACTGCCCAGTATGTGAAGAATCTATTTTTCAAATCAACTAATGCCTTGATCCTTGAAATCCAGATAAGTGAACTAAATCAATATAATAAAAGTTTGGATCCCTATAGAGTTACACAAATAGATTGAGACTCACACACCAATTAGACAGTCTAAAAAACAAAATTACAGAAATTATTGACTTAATTATCACTACAAAAATAACACTATGTAGAATTTTGTCTTCCTCTTTTTTTCCTGTAGAAAGTACAAAATTTCTGCATCTGAAACTAGAATAACCCTTGATAAAAATGTGTAGTTGGGAATCAGTTTGAATAAATGAAGCAGAATGATTTTCATAATATCTGTGTCAAGCTTTACATTGACATTCATCTGAAATAGCGTGAGGTGGATGGTAGAATCATATGACAAAGTCACCAAAACCAAGATGAATTCTAGTAATGGATGTCTGATAACAACAAAAATATCTCCTTGAAAATAGTTCCATTTACCCAGAAGAGGAAAAAGACAAATTTGTCTCTGGAATTCTTACAGTGTTTTACTGTTCTGTGACTTTGAGACACCTGGGCTTTCCTATTTGATTCAAATATTTCCCAGGACAAAAGCTGAAAGATGGATGTCATGTTGAATCTGTTGACACAGCCTCCTGTTGTCATGTAACTTAGCGCTTCTTACAAACTCCTGCTAATGCACACCAATTTTGTTAAATGACAATATGAAATCCAACAAACAATCTATAGCATGATAAGTGGAAAGAGAAATCTCTAAAATCAAAGTGAAAGCCTTGAATTCTAACCTTGAATTAGCAGAAAGTATGAACATTTATGTAGAGTTTGGGAAAGGAAAAAAATACATTATTTTACTTCTACTATGTTAACTGCTATTTAAACTTAATATTTTATAGGAAATGTTGTAAGATTAAAATACTTCAAACCTTTCTTTTAAAGAAGTGTTGCTAATGTTAAGGCAACAAAGTATTTAAGAATAGAAAGTAAATGTAAAAATGAACAAATGAATGAGTGATTAATTCTATCCTAAATGATTGAAAGCATATTTACATATTACAGTATAAATACTCTGATGTAGAAAACATTTGATGCATTATATGGTTGCTTAGTGAAGTTGGGCAATTAGCATGGAAGAATAATTTATCTCATTTACATACATTTGCACCTTGAGTTTAAATGAGTCTAAACACTAAAACAGAAAACAATTAGCATGTTAAATTTGCATTCACTGTCAATATTTACTGTAAAACACAAATTAAGTTACATTTTACACCAAGAAATTTTGTCACCAGCTTAATAAGAAGTTCTCTAACAACTTGCTATGAGGTCTGAGGTTATTGCATGTGGAGGATCCGATGATATCACATGTACTTAGTCTTCATGCACTGTTAACTGAACAGCAGAGACATTTTAGTCTGAATGATGCATAAAACAGTGTTAACAGGGTAGTTGAGAACAGCAATAACAAAGGAAGTATTGCAGTAATGAAATTCAAAAGCAAGACATCAAAAGGTCTAGGGTCCTATGAGTGCACTTTTACAGAAGGCACCTTCTTTTCTTTCCTCTTGCAAAACTTAGAGAAAGATTCTGATATCTTTAACCATTTATTCTTAAGGGCCTATGTTGCATTCATGAGCACTCACGATGTATAATATATTATTATCTCCCCACCCCCAACGACCTTTTCCTAAAGAATCAACACATTGAGTACTATGTTTCTATATCATATGTGCAGAGAATTCAATTTTTCTAACCAAAACAATAGACAAGTAAATTTTACTTATTTATTTGTCAAGTATCCTGTTGTCTATATTTTTAAACAATTTTAATATTTTCACCTTCTATATTTCTTCATTTTGACCAGTTGGCTAGAGTAAGATGAATAGCTGTAATTAGTAAAATGGAGAAGCTTTAAAGTACAACTTTTTTGTTTTTAAATTGCGATAATACTATTTTTTTCCTGTTCATCACTTGGTTAATTACAAATATGCCAATCTGTTACATATATCATATATTACAGAAGAAAGAAATTTTCCTTTCCCTATATCTTTCTATAAAGTTGTCCAGTTGAAATTTGTAGCTCTCCATTTATAACATTTTCATTGAAATATAATTACCTACAAAAAATCACTCCTCTGAGGTGGATGAACAATATTTATTTTATGACTTCTCCATTAATGAAATCTTTTTGCCACTGATATGTTTAAGTAAACTTATGTTAACTTGACTTCTATGACTTAAGCATATTATGCTCAGGAAATGTGCCTCAAGGACATTTTATGTAAAAATGAACCGAAATACAGTTAAATTTTGGGTGATATGCTGGTAGAACTAGCATAGTACCTGTAAAAAGCAAAGACAACATGAGCAATAATTTCAAAATAAATCAAATTTTCTGTTGGTTTTGTAGTAATAAAAGGTCTTTTCTCTTTCATACATAAATTTTCAGCTGTTTAACTAATAAAAAACTGAAGTGATAACATCACATTCATCAATATATATTAATCATCATCAAGATTTTATATTAACATATTCCAGGTAAATGAACTATAATGTTTGTTTGAAAATCATGAATGAAATCAGGGTTTAGAATTTATTTGAAGGAATGTTTGTATAGCACATCTGTTATAAAGTTTGCCTAGTATATATATAAACCCTATGTGTGATCACCAGTACAATGTAAAACTAGACTTAATGCTGCATGGCTATAATTCCAGCACTCTGGAGAGAGAGCCAAGAGAATAAAGTGTTCAGTGTTATCTTATGCAACATAACAAATGTAAGGCCAGATTAGTTTATATGAGTCTGTATCTGGAACGACAAAAATTTATTCGAATTGTATGGCATTACAAACTTAAATTTCATTTAATATGTAGGACCATCAGTGTATGTATGTATGTGTGTGTGTGTGTGTGTGTGTGTGTGTGTGTATTATATATGGAATGCAAGAATAAAAAGTCATTGTCTGTTTTCTTTAGTTAACTTTAGTGTTCTTCTTCTTTAGTTAACTTGCAAACTAAATGAATAGTTTAATTAATGTATGTTGCCTATAAATGATATTCATGACAGATTTTTAATATTTGTGACTTCTGAAATGTATTATGAATGGCATGATCTCCACCCTCATTGTTTGAGCAGGCAAATTCCCTTGTCACAAGGGGGAAATGTACATGCTTATTATTGCTGGTTAATGCCTAAACATTTTTTCTGTGCTATAATTTCAATTTCTATTTAAAAGTACTCTAATGGAGAGAGAAGGAGAAGTATAATTCAGAAAAATAATGGCAATCACACAGTATCTAAAATTATAAAGAAGTGAGAATAACATTTTTTCCACTTTAATAGGAAACTTCACTCAACGTTTGTGAGAATCTAGGTAAATTCCTTAAGATAGTACATCTCAATTCAAGCAATAAGAAATTATTTTTAATATCTGGAATTTACATGATAATATTTATTGGAACAATATATGCAAGGATAAAAAAAATATTGTGCTGGCTGTGTTTCTGAGAAAAGTACAAGCCTGAGACATTATTATTCTGGGAGCTATGTCTGAGGCCTAAATCACCCACTTCCACCTCAAGTGTCCATTTATTAGAGATATGTTGGTAAGGCAGAAAAATAAAGTTTATTTTGGTTTAGCCCGACAGGTGAGGCTAGTAGTGGAGAAAGCTTTTCTCACATTTGGAGAATAGCTACAATGTAACACCAGAGAAGATCAAATGTGGTGACACCAGGAGGATGCAATGTTTAACAGTTTTTCTTAGGCTGCGATGTGATTGCAGGTTTGGCTATGTGGGTCCTTGGTGACTTATTCCTGAATAAATACCTCAGAACATGGTGGATGAGATCATTATACATGGAAAGCTAAAGGAAAAAATAATAATTTCTACTTTACATCCCATGAGAAGCCCTGTTATAATATTTTGCTAAATTTGCCTGCAAGTTCTGTATCTCAGCCCCCAACCAGGACAGAGACACTGCTTGACAAGGGATACAACTGACAGCTTATCAGAAAGATAAAGGAAACTGAGGAACAAAACACTACTCCAATAAAAGAAAAACTCAGGATTTAGGACCTAAACCTAGAATAACCCAAAGCGCAAATGCCAAAACGCAAGTCTAAGAACATAATGAATAATCAGTACAATATGGCACCACCAGAGCCAACTGTCCTACAGAAACTCCTGAACACTCTGACACAGACAAAGCAGAAGAAAAAGACCTTACAATCAACTATATGAAGACAATAAAAGTCTTTAAAGAAGAAATAAATGAATCTCACAAAGAAATTGATGAAAAGAAAAATAATTGGAGGTATTGAGTAAACTCATCAAAGAAACACAGGAAAAACAAACATAAATTGCTTGAAGGAAGCCAAGAAAAAAAATCACACTAACAATGGAAGGAAACAAACAAAACTTTCCAAGATCTGAAGATGGAAATAAGAAGAAGAAGGAGAAGGAGGAGGAGGAGGAGGGGGAGGAGGAGGGGGGAGGAGGAGGAGTGGGGAGAAGGAGGAGTGGGGAGAAGGAGGAGGAGGAGGAGGAGGGGGAGAAGAAGAAGAAAGAAAACACAAACCAAGGAAATCTTGGAAATGAAAAATCTAGAAAAGTGATCAGGAACTATAAAGGCAAGCTACAGCAACAGAATACAAGAGATAGAAGAAAGAGTCTCAGCAGTTGAAGATACTATAGATGACATAGATATGTTGGTAAAGGAAAATATCAAATCCAAACATTACTGATACAAAACATCAAGGAAATCTGGGACATTCTGAAAAGACCAAACCTAAGAATAATAGGAATAGAGGAAGAAGAAGGTTCCCAACTCAAAGTCCTAGAAAGTATCTTCAACAAAATTATTGAAGAAAATTTTCTAAGCCTAAAGAAAGAGATGCCTATAGAAGTACAAGAAGCTGACAGAACACCAAAGAGACTGGATCAGAAAAAAATTTCCCCTGCTAGATAATAATAAAACACTCAATATACAGAACAAGAAAGAATATTGAAAGCTACAAGAGGAAAGCAAGTAATATTCAAAGGCAATCCTATTAGAATTATACATGATTCTTAATGGAGACCCTAAAAGCTAGAAGTGCCTGGACAGTACTACAGTTCAAAAACACAGATGCCAGCTAAGACTACTATACCCAGCAAAAGTCTCAATTATCATAGACAGAAAATAAAAAATATTTCATGTTAAATCCAAGTTGAAACAATACTGATCTATATTATAAATACTGCCCTAGAGAAGATACTAGAAGGATAGCTACAACCCAAGGAGGTTAACTATAATCATGAAAACACAAGAAATAAATAATCTCTCACCATCGTAATAGAAGGGACACACACACACATACCACCACCAACAACAACTACAAAATAGCAGGCATGAACAATCATTGGTCATTGATATCCCTCACATTAATGGTCTCAATTCCCCCCAAAAGGTCACAGAACTAACAGAACAACAGAATGGATTCAAAAACAGAATCCAGCCTTCTGCTGCATACCAGAAACACACCTCAACCTCAAAGAGAAATATTACTTCAAAATACAGGGTTGGAAAAAGATTTACCAAGTAGATGACCTAAAAACCAAGCCAGTGTAGCCATTCTAATATCCAACAAGATAGACTTCAACCAGAAATTAATCAAAAGATAGGAAGTTCAGTTCATACTCATTAATGGAAAAATCCACCAAGATGACATTGCAATTCTGAACATCTATGCCCCTAACAAAAGGGCTCCCACATTTGTAAAGGAAATATTACTAGAGATAAAAAAATACATTGACCCTCACACATTAAAATGGGAAGTTTCAGTACCCTACTCTCACCAATTGACAGGTCATCCAGACAAAAAAATGAACAGAGAAATCCTGGTACTAACCGATATTATAAACAAAATGGACATTACAGATATTTATTTACAGAACATTTCACCCACACAGAAAAGAATATACCTCATGCTTACCACCTTATGGAACCTGCTCCAAAATTGACCACATTCTTGGCCACAAATCAAGCCTCAATAAATACAAGAAAATTGAAATATCAATTTCAATGTATCCTATGAGAGCACCATAGATTAAAGATGGACATCAATAACATAAGCTACAGTGGAAAACCTACAAATTCATGGAAACCGAACAACTCTACTAAATGAGACTGGATCAGGATGGCAATAACAGAATAAATGAAAGAGTTTCTCAAATTCAATGGAAATGACTTCACAACATACCCAAACCTATGGGACACAATGGAAGAAGTACTAAGAGGATATTTTGTAGTACAAAATGCCTATCAGAAAAGAGTAGAGAAATCACATACTAACAAATTAAGAGCACATCTGAAAGGCATACAACAAAAAGAAGCAAACACACCTGTTAAATTAATTTTCAGTTGCTTAATATGAATCCATCATTGAATTTTCTCAATGCTTTTTATTAATTACAAGCCATGTCAAATCTCAGGGAATTCAATACCAGGGTGGCTAGGCAGAGACTTCATTCCATCATCCTCTCTTGCATCTCTCCCTTCTCTCCTCCTCCATCCTCCTCCTATTTCTGACTTAGTCCTTTAAACATTTTCCCCTAGACCCCTCACTACATCCAGGCCTTCATTACAACACAATAGTACTCAGCTGGGGGTGATCAGAGTCTTCTCTGATCACCCAGCCACCAGACCTCTGATCATCACCTTCAACTGTAAAGAGTTAGTTCTATCTGTGGAGATCTCAGCAGGGCTAGCATAAGGATGTGAACAGGTAGGAAGTAATGCCTGCACCTGCCTCAATGCTGGCTTCACAGCTACAAGGCATCAAAGCCTTTTTACAAATCAAAACAGCACACAGAAGTAAAATATCCCACAACACACACCCAAGAGAAATAGATGGCAAGAAATAATCAAACTGATGGATGAAATCAATAAAATAGAAACAAAGAGAACAAATAAAAGAATCAATGAAACAAAGAGTTGGCTCTTTGAGAAAATCAACAAGATCGACAAACCCCTAGCCAAACTGATTAAAAGACACAGAGAGAATATCCAAAGGAACAAATTCAGAAACAAAAGGGAGCTATAGCTACAGACACTGAGTAAATCCAAAGAATCATTAGGTCTTACTTTAAAAATCTGCACTCCACAAAATTGGAAAATCTAGAAGAAATGGATAATTTTCTCCATAGATACCACCTACCAAAACTGAATCAAAATCACATAAACAACTATAACCCCCAAGGAAATAAAAGAGGTCATTGAAAACCTCCCAACCAAAAATAAGCCCTGGACCAGATGTTTTAGTTCAGCAGTCTATCACACATTCAAAAGTTAACTCCAATGCTCCACAAGCTATTCTCTAATTATAGAAACAGAAGGAACATTGCCAAACTCATGCTACAAGGTCAGTCAGACTGATCTCCAAACCACACAAAGATTCAACAAAGAAAGAGAACTACAGGACAATTTCCCTCTTAAACATAGATGCATAAATACTCAATGCAGTACTCACAAACCAAATCCAAGAACACATTAAAAAGATCATTCACCATGATCAAGTAGGAAATATATTCACCAACCCTATTTCTGATACAGGGCTATTATCCAAAATACATAAAGAACTCAATAAACTAGATACCAGCATATATATATAACCAAATTTAAAAAATGAGGTGCATATCTAAACAAAGAATTCACAAAAGAGGAATTTCAAATGGCTGAGAAACACTTAAAGAAATTATCAACACCCTTGGCCAATCTGGGAAATGCATATCGAAACTACTCTGAGATTCCATTTTTCACCTGTCAGAATGCCTAAGATCAACAACTCAAATGACAGCTCATGTTGTGGAGGATGTGGAACAAGGGGAAAACTTCTTAATTGCTGGTGAGAGTGCCAATTTGTACAGTCACTATGGAAATCAATATGGTGATTTCTCAGGAAATTGGAAATGGTCCTACATCAAGACCCAGTTATACCACTCCTGGGCATATACTCAAAAGACATTCAATGCTACCACAAGAACATTTGCTGAACATATAATTAAGTTATAGCAGCTTTGTTCATAATAGCCAGAATTGGAAGCAACCTGGATGCTCCTCCACAGAAGAATGAATAAAGAAATTGTGTCACATGTACATGTACACAGTGGAGTACTACTCAGATACTAAAAAATAAAACTTCATGAGTTTTGCAATCAGATGGAAGGAACCAGAAAAAAAAAATCATCCTGAGTGAGGTAACTCAATCCCAGAAAGACAAACATGGTACGTACTCACTTACATGTGGACATTAACTGTCAAGCAAAGGACAAAGTTGCTGCAAATCAATAAACCCAAAAAGACTATGCAAAAACGAGGGCCCCAGTGGGGACACAGGAATCTCCCTGGTAAACAGAAAATAGAACAGATGATGGAAAAGGGATAGGGAAGGAGGGGATTGGGAAGAGAAGGGGCGAAGAGGTGGCAGAGGAATGGAGGTAGAGAATATATGGAAAGACTACCAGAATTTGAGGACATGTAGGGGAGAATTGGGAGACCTAGTGCAGTGGAACTCTCTAGAATCAAAGAAAGAGGCTATCAAAGACCTGTGGTAAAGTGGGTCAGGGAACCTAAACAGGTCATCTCCTGTAACCATGCAAGGCTTCCAGTGCTGGAAATGGAGTATCATCCCAGCCACAAAAACTTCAACCTGACCTATCCTCCCTGCAGGAATTACTGGGACAATGTAAGGGCAGAAGACCATGATAAAGGAGGCAAACCATCACTGATACACCAGAGCAGGCCATGAACTAGAGTGTGGACAGACAGGACAAGACTTCTAATGTTATCTTGCACTCCCCATAGATTAATGCCTAGCTCAACCCTCAACAGAGAGTCTCCCTATGACAGCTGAAGGGATCAGATGCAGAAGCTCATGGCTAAACAAAATGCGCCCGCTCGACGAATACCATGGAAAAGAAGGAGGGATTTCTGGGACCAGAAGGGTCAAGGAGACCAGGAGAACAAACCATATGGTGTCAACTGACTATCACTTTTAGGGGTTCACAGATCCTGAAACAGCAGAGATCGAACCTGCTGGGTCCCTCAAAATATGTCTTGAGGATGCCTGCTTCGGTGCTCTTGCTTGACTCATACAGATTGGAATAGGGGTGTGTGTCCCTGAACCTCTTGCTAGCCCTTGAGAATCTCATCCTCCTACTGGGTTGCCTAGTCCAACCTTGAAGTAGGGAATTGTACCTGAGCTGTTCCATTTTGTTGTGCAGGTTTGAACAGTAATCCTGGGAAGACTGCTCTTTCTTGGAGAGAGGTAGGTTGGTAGTAAAAGGACAAAGGAGTAGATTTGGGGTATAGTAAGTTGGGGGATTAGTGGGAGGAGTGAAGGGAGGGGTGGAAGGGTGTTGGAATGTATTTTATGAGAGAAGAAAAATAAAATAATAATAATAATAATAATGAAAAAAAGAGATGAAATATGGTGAATGTTACAGTGAATTTATTAATTTATTATTCCTTTGCTTTACTATATGGTATGTTAAATAAACATCGACTACTTCTGATTAAATATAAAATACTAAATAATTTAACATAAAGGAAAAATTTTAAATATCTTTTGGTCCTTCTTTTTAATATCCCTCCAAAATTGCTAAGTGATTGCAAAGGTGAATTGCTGAATAATATTTTAGGTAAAAAAATGAAAGCCTCAGGCTTGAAAGTAAAATATGTTCAGTACCTTCTGTTGACTCTAATAGAGATTCTGCTTTAAAGGAAAATAAGAAAATAGCTGATTCTGAGCCCAGCACCAGTGACTGGCTCCTATGAGCACAGATTCAAATTGCTTTGAACGAGATTCCAAAGAAGCAGGAAATTGCAACAACTGTTACAAACAGGGAACAAAGGTAATTGCTGTCAACACATTGGCTGAGTTTCTTAGTCCAGCATTGCAGAAGCTGGCTGAGAGAAAGGAAAGAGTGTGACCAAGGCCAGAGTCTGTATGCTGCTGAATTTTGACTGACAGGAATAGTCAAGATCTGCTTTTGTTCACAATGGATAGTTTCAAATGCACACCCCACTTTATACCTTAATAGTCCTGAGAATATTATGTCAGAGACAAAAGTTAGAGTCTCCTACTAGGAGACAGTCTTTATATGAGGCTTGCTTCAAGGTCTATTTCAATTGTGTCTTTGGCTCCTTTTGACTCCATATTACTAAAACTAGTATGACTTCAGCCTGACCAAATCAAGAAGTAAAAATGAAATGGTTTAGCATGAAAATGAGACTTGTGAACTTTAATATCATAATTCTTTTCTAAATGGATTCTCAGTTCAAGGTTAATAATTTTAAAATCACCAAAGTTATTATATAAATTGATTTTTTTTTCTCTATCAAAATCCTCTTTTGAATGAAAATGGCACATGGGTAATGATAATTTTACTTTTTTTCAAGGTTCAGTTTATCTAGAAGAGGTATATTCCATGGTTATTTCACTTAACTATTGTTCAGTTATAAAAAGAAATTTAAGTAGAGTTGTATTTGTAGAAATATTTGAAATCCTTGAGATGTTTTTCTTGCTTTTTTGTGAATTTTTCCTACAGAACTACTATTAATTTCTTCTTTTAATAATTTGATTATAGTAGCTGTTTAATTCTATAACACATTATAAAATATAATTTTTTTGTTAACTGGGTGAATAATGGAAATTAGTTACAGTATGTACGTATTCAGTGATATTGATACGATCATTTTCAGACTTGTTTTTGTCTCATGTTTAAACAAAATCAAAACAGCACATGAATCTCAGCATCAATAACAAACTTTCAGGATAAAATCAATTTATTTGAAGATCCATTGAGGCATAATCAGAGTACTTCAGGCTACTTAAAATATGAAATATTTTCCTCAATATGTTTCAGTGGAACAACATTATAAAAACAATGGCAGTATTATATATCTAACATTGTAGCACTGAGGTTTTTTCCTTATTACATTTGATTATGTAATAAAGTCTACATGAAAAATATGTGTGACTTCAATCGTAAGAGGTTTTTATTACAACATGTAAACACCTGACACACTATGAAGATAGAGAGTATATCATCTTTTCCTTATTGATTTAGAATATGGTGAATTGAATTTGGTTCAATTTTGATAGCTAAAAAGATTCAATAGTACCCTTTAATTTCCCCTTATTAGTGTCATTTTGCTTAGAACACAGCAGTTTGTTGCTGAAAGACAATATTTGACGTTCTAAAATTTTTACTGAATTGTGTTAGTCCTTCCTATCTTTCTTTTTCCTTCCTTCTTTTTTTTTTCTTTGTTTTGTGTTTTATTTTTAATTTTCTTGATAGATCTTAGCCTGACAAATTGAATATAAGGTATTTAGTCCATGTTTTAAAGGGTACCTCATTACTGAGTGCTGTCCAAATTAAGCATTATTTTCAGAACTCACTGATAAATATTTTTCTTTGTTGATTTTTGAGATTGAGGGTTTTTTGTTTGTTTGCTTGTTTGTTTTTGTTTTTCAAAACAGAGTTTCTCTGTTGTAACTCTGGCTGTCCTGGAACTCACTCTCTAGACCAGGCTGGCCTTGAACTCACAGAGACCCACCTGCCTCTGCCTCCTGAGGGAAGAGATTAAAATCGTGAGCCACCACCACCTGGCAAGATTGAGTTTTAATCACAACTTTTCTTCCTTCTCTTTCCTCCGCCTACATCCTCCCATATACTGTCCCCATTTTCCTTCAATTTCATGGTCTCTTTGCATACATATATTTATTTCTACACACACACACACACACAAACACAGAGACATACACAGTGTTACATTTATGTAAGTTTTCAGGGCAGATCACTTGACATTAGTCAACCAATCAGTGCGCTCTCCCCTGTGGAGGACCAGCTCTCCCATTCTCAGTTTTACTCAGATGCCTGTAATTCTTTGTGCAGCATTGATGCCTCATGGGCTTTTCCCTCTCCTGCTCAGCATGTTTGTAAAACGGAATTCTTTTATATCTTTAAAATATTTTATTGTTTTACTTCAGGAGTGCTTTCCCTGTATTATGACATTATATCTCTGCACCATGTCGTTGCCTTGTGCCCTCAGAGACAGAAGACTGTGTCAGGTCCCTTGATCCTGGAGTTGCAACAATTATGTTCTAACATACCGGAACTCAAAACCAGGCCTTTGGAATAACATCAGGTGATCCTGGCAGCTAAGACATCTTTTGAAATCCTACGGAATTCTTCTTAAAAGCAACGGTTAGAGTATGTTAGCTGTCAGGGAAATTTCACTTTCCGATTTGCCAACATGAATATCATGAAAGATTAATGGAAATTATAATGAATGGGGCCTAAGAAATGTGAAAGTATGTTTTTTTAAGTACAGCAATCAACTGTCAAACAAAAAACACCTTGAAGAATTAAACATATTTGCCGTGAACTGGATGTCGTGTCCCACCCTGATGCCTAGTTAGAGAACCAGACCTTCACATGAATGATCCTTGAAGTTGAATGTATGAAGCTCAATTGGATTTAGATCAGGCCCTGAAGGCGAACCTCACGATACAGGTAGTGAGTGACGACAGAAGGAATGGAATGAAGACTAATATTTTTGGCAACTAATGACATGCAAAATTCACCACAATCACGGAAAATACAACTTATATGCCTTCTTGAGCATTTCAAACTTGATCGAAACATTTGTAAGTTCATCATAAATGAAAATTAAATGTATTTGTTTAATAAATTTGGTTACTAATTTTATTTTTATTGTAAAGCCTTGTCTTTTATTTTGTCTCTCCACTGGTCTCTGTTACTGATTCCACAAGTACATATTGGAACCCTCTTCTTCTTCAAAGTATTTTAGGTGTTCATTTCATTAACATATGTGCCTTAATTTACTTCGTCACTTCTCATTTTAACAAGACTAAACTACACATCACTTTTTAGTAATAGATTTTTCTTCAATGATATTCCTCTGCTACATCTTGTCCTGGATAGTTTTTATACCATTTTGACACAAACTGTACTCATCTCAGAGGAGGGAACCTTAATTGAGAAAAATGCAACCAGAAGATTGGAGTTTAGTCAGTTAAACTTGTACGACATTTTCTTAATGAGTTATTGAGGGCAGAGGGTCCAGTGAATTGTAAGTTCGGACTCTCCTAGGCTGCAGATCCTGCATTCTATAAGTAAGCAGGAAGAGTTTGAGTGAGCCATGGAGAACAACACAGTAAGCAACCTCTGTGGTCTCTTCAGCTACTCCTGGCCCCAGTTTCCTACCTTGACTGAGTTCCTGCCTTAACAACATTTAGTGAAAGACAGTTACATGGTTAAAAAAGGGAAAAAGGCCCATTCCTCCCAACATTGCTTTTGGTCATGGTGTTTTATTATAACAATAGAAATACTAAGACACATGTTCAAAGGAAACATATGCAATTCTTAAGAACCATGGAAGTATATCTGATCTCTGGTGACTTTTTTTTCCTATTCATTTTGCTTCGTTTACTAGAAGGAATCTGTGAATAATGGACCATTAAAAATAAAATATATGTATTCAAAAACTCAAAGGAACTACTTATCAAATACAAATGGGATTTGAAATATATTGTTATTCAAAAGAAAAATCGGAACCAACAAGTTTGGCTTATACAGAAACAGTAAAGACAGCATCAAATGATCAAATAATAGACTGGTCTGCAGTAGATCTTAGTCTGGATATTAGATGTCTTCTACAGCTTTTGTGTTAACGTTAAGTGTCAAAACATGAGGAGGTTGGGCCCCGTAGAAGAGAGTTAGGTTACTGGCCACATGAAGTTAATTGGGTTATTGGGAATTCAGTCCATCTTCTCTGCTCTTTATTTTCCAGGTGGAGCTTCTTCTGTCTCTTATTTCTTCATAGGTGTACTGCTTTACCATAAAGCCAAATGCAAATGCATTTAAGATCTCTAAACTTAAGAAATACAAGTTTGGACGCACCATTAAACACCAATAACAGACAAACTTCATTTTAAAAGAAAAAAAATATATCTGCTTTAATATTAATTTTAATTTAAAACTCTAATTTAATTGGGTATTCTTTTTTAGTAGAAATTCAGCAGGGGATATGACATCTATTTATTTATTACACAACCTTTATCCTGGAATGATCATTAAAATGGTCATTTTAAGAAACATTACTAAATAATCACACATGTTTAAAAATACAGCTTTTTTTCCAATTCATGCTTATAAAAATGCAGCTATGAATTCAGGAATGGAATTTCTATGTGGTTAATGATAAAGACTTGACTTCATGAGAGTTCAGAACCTGTTTAAATAAGTTTTTGATTTTCAAAGTGTTTTTTGCTGATGTTATTCTGATTTTGTATACTGGATACACTTTTCAGTTTGCTCTAGTTCTTTTTCATACAGTATCACCTATGAGGTATATGAAGAGGCTGGTTTTGCAGTTCCTCTGAAAGAAATTATCTGGATCAAAATATGTCACAACAGATCTAAAGTTTCAAAATAAATTTATATATTGCATTACTTCTACTGCTACTTAAGGAAGTACTGCGTGGATAATCACTGATTGGAGCCATTCATTTATCAGCCTAGTGTTATTTTGAAATACATATTAGCATATATGTATAAATATAAAAACAAGATTTTACTTTAGCTTAGATGGCCTCAAGAAAAATCATACAATTAAATGTACCATCCTTCAATTTGTTTTTGTTGTTTACAAGCTTTCAAACTCCTGAAATCAATTTTACCTCATGTAATATTTTTATACTCTTTGTACTTGCCATGAAAATCAGCATCATAAAACAGCTGGCCACATAATAGATTGGAAGTTTTAAATAGTTATTTTATATAAACCTTGCTGACACATTCATTCTCTGTGAATATTTTTTTAATGTATGTTAATCACCTCTAAGAAACAAAAGCTATTAGACACTAAAATATCCAGGGGTATGGATTTGAAGCAAAAACTAAGCCTTTGACAGAAGACAATAAAATAATTAAAAACATGCCTCTTGCTTTTGGAATATTTTTCATGCATCAGTAAAAATCTTTTCAACAAAGTAATAGAACAAAGCGTAATTAGAAAACAGCAGTCAATTACTCTTGGAAGTATTTCTATTTATCTCCATTAAAATGTTACTAAGCTTAAAGACAAATGTTATATGAGTGTGCATTTGTTAGATAAGAATTGTGAATAAATAGTGCTCTTAAGATTAGCATAAGTCGCCTAAGGGAATGTCAGCACATAAAATAAGTCAAGAAAGGAGGGATAAAAGGAGAAAGTAAAATAATGCCAGTAGGCTCATACATAGTAGTAAACAATATGTCTGTTTTTCTCAGTTTATTTTAGAATATGAACACAAAATTGATCTTTTCTGTTCTCTCCTGATACAAGTCATCTTTACTCCCACATAATGTGCTAACATATTTTAATGAAGTTACATTCCTTTGTACCATAATTTGTGAAAGAATTTATGGAATTTTTCAAGGAGAAGTGATCACACTGGCTCAAGCTTTTTTAATTACCCGCATAGCTCTGCATATACCCTAAGCACAGCTGACTTAAAGCCACCCAACCATAATAACTCACTAACCAATCTTGCAGATGGCAGTAAGGCTGACAACCTTCTGTGCCTGCTGCATCTGTATCTGTCCATTATTAGAAAGGAATATTTACACTGTTTCATTTCCCAGTTCAGAGTGTGTCTTTTTGCTAATAAATTCAATCCTTCTTTACCCAAGGCAGATG
Source organism: Cricetomys ansorgei (assembly GCA_026225945.1). Taxonomy (NCBI): domain Eukaryota; kingdom Metazoa; phylum Chordata; class Mammalia; order Rodentia; family Nesomyidae; genus Cricetomys; species Cricetomys ansorgei. The sequence continues at coordinate 9,615,922 of JAMJFZ010001816.1, forward strand.
GACGCCTCCATTCTCTTCCCTTATTTTTTAAATTTTCTGCTCTTGCAATTTAACCACAATTCTTCCCATTTAGTAATGGTGCACTACATATTTATTAATTCCATTTAGTTACATATGTGTTATATCAACTCAGTTGTTTCCCCACATATGTGCTGCAGAACTTTAATCTGTGGACTTTGTATTCTAAGTTACTATTGATGAGTCATGCTTTGCCCCTTTCATGGAAAATACCTTGCTTAAAATATGTTACTTCACAGAGTGCCCATACTGAATAACTTAAAAGAAAAATAAAAGCATTTCTTCAGATCTCTGACACCACTACTCAGGGACAATAAGTGTGAGAGTCTGAAATTTCTTGTAGCTCCTACGACCAGGCAGCAAAGAGACACAACACTACCTAAAGGATTCATATAAAATTCATATAAAATTGCTTCTCATTTTCTTTTCTCCTCCCCTCCACGCCTACATTCCTCCCTCCCTGTCTCCTTAATCCTTCCTTTCTGCTTCTTTCATTCTTTCTTTTGAGAAAAGGTGTCATTTAACTCAGGCTGTGCTTGAACTCACAATAGGCAAGCATGATTCTGACCTTCTGACCCTTTCATCTTTGTTTCTATAGTTCTAGGATTTCATACATAAGCTCTCACTTATGGCTCAGGGCATCCCAGGCAAACAGTGAAGCAACTGAGAAGCATCCTCAAACAACTGGTGCTGTTTCTTCATGATTGACATAGGATTTGATTTCTGTGGTTGTTTTGTAAAGGCTGTAATTTCATAAGAATAAATGCAAGAGAACAGATTTTTTTTTTCTATAGGAAAGACAAATCTGTCTTGTTAATGTTATGTACTAAAGAACAAAATTAAATAGTAGTTTCTGTCAACAAATATAAATTGGGATTAGATAAAAACAAAACCCAATTGCAAAGATATTAACAACATGAAAAATAATCTCTGGAATCTACAAGAATCTAAAGACTAATAAGCTTTCTTTTTACAAGGTGAGGAGGTGATAAGCTTTGAAACAAAAAAAAAGGGGAGCTAGACATGCAATGGCCAATGAATGGAGCTTCTAACAGGAAGTTTGATTGCCTTAGTTAGTTCTCAGTGTAACTCTTTAAAGCAGAAGGGAGATATATTTTTTAGTGTTTGTTCATACAAAGAAGCAACTCATGTACTAGAAAAGAAATGAACTTGACTATATTTGTACAAGTCAAAACAGATACAAGATAAGGAGCTGTGGACATCAGGTCAATCTGCATCTTTCCTGTCTGTGGTGGTTTAAATGAAATATTCCAAATAGTCCCAGGAATTCCAAGGCTTGATCCCCAGTTGATCTACTACTTGGGTAGGCTTAGGAGGTGTGGCCTTGAGAAGGAAGTATGTCACTGGAGGCAGGCTTTGAGGTTTCAAGAGCCACAGCTGTTCTAAAATCCACCTTGTCACTTCAAGCTTTCAGATTAAAATGTGAGCTCTCAGCTGTTCTCCAGTCACCACGCCTGCCTACTGCCAAGATTCTGAAGTTGATACCCTAATATTTCCCTGGATGTGTAAGTCCAAATAAAGCCTTTTATTTATAAATTCCCCTTTTCAATTTATTACAGTAGTACATAGTATATATGCAGTGTTTCATTAAAGTAGTATAAAATAACAATATATTATCCCATTTTGAAATATTAAAGACATTTTCAAAGCTATAGACAAGGGAAATCTACAACATAGACTTCAGAATATAATCTTCAAGAAGGATAGAAACTATTTACCAGTCTCCACAAAAGGATAGGAGCTTAAATGAGTTAGTTGCCTAGTGTCACGTGTATCATAACATTATTACCTTGGTTTTTACCAGCCAGCATTGTGGGAATTCAAAAAGTCAAACGATGACAGAGCAGAACATTGAGGAAAAAGTTTTGTGTGGTATTGCCAATAAAAACTTGCTATCAATTTAACCAAAGTAATGACAGAACAACATGAAGAGTATATAGGAGGAGATTTCATTGCAAACATCTTAGATTCTTTTTTAATTGATTTTCTTAAATTACAAAGGGCATGATAAAGTCAATCAATGAAAAAAAAATATTCTGAAAAAAAAGCTATAACTGCATTTAAGATAATTGCTCAGGGAGAGTAGAAAAGCAGGCCAGTCATAAGGATGTTAAAAAAACAATTTATACATTAATATTAAGAATTATCGAAAGTCCAGTGATTCTTTTTTATATGAATATGCTATATTTTTGTGTCTGTATGACATTGATTAGCATGTGGTTTACTTAATAAAGAAAAGAGGCTGCATTATTTATTTAGTAATGTGCATGTATATGTATCCACTTAACAACTAAATATGCATACAATATTGTGCATACAATACGTGTGTTTGTGTGTATGTGTGTGTGTGTGTGTGTTGTGTGTGTGTGTGTTTAAAACAAAGAAAAAAGGCAAAGTATTTGAAAAAAAAAGAGCAAGTAGGGAGGCGCACATATTGGGATTTTAAGGGAGGAAAGTAAGGGCAAAATGATCTAATTGTATTATAATCTCAAAAATTAAATAAAAATATTTTAAAGAAGTTTACATCCCTGTAATGAGAGTGAGAGGGACATACACAATTGAAACAAAATTATTTTCTGTTAATCTTTTAAATATTTCTACATTCAGTTATGAATCAACCCTTCATTTCAATTACTCTCTTTTTCTTTCCCCAAATTATGTTGTGAATATCCTGCATCCAAAATTATTTCCTTTGTCATGTTAACTTTAAGAATCACGTCTATCCATAATCCTCTGCTGTCACTTTTAATTGCACCAACGTGAATAGGCAGAAGGTCTAGGTTGGCTCTCATGTACTTGAACATGGGATATGCCTTCTGGCTAACACATGTTGTTAAATAAAAAGCTCAATATTAAATATAATTTGTCCTGTGACTGGTGGGTTGGAGGAAGAAATTTTGTTAAAAATGCATACTTGGAAGCTTAATTGTCTTCTCTTATATGTTTTTCTTGTGGTGTGTGTGTGTGTGTATAATATAAGCATGTGCATGCAAATATGTTTGTGTGTGTGCTAAGCTATGATTGCATATGCTTGGAGAGTACATATCATTATTAGGTTTCTTCTACTACATCTCTACTTATACTTTGAGATACAGTGACTCACTGAATTTGTAGCTCATCATTTCAGCCAGAGCAGCTAACATCCATCTGTCTCTGCTTGCACCCAGAACTGTCGTTCTGGGCTAGCACCCTTGGGTCCAGGTTTTGTACTGTAGAGATTCAAGGCGATGTCCTCCAGCTAGTGCAACAAGCACTTTAACTGCAAGGCCATCTCCACAGAGCGGCATCTGAGTAAAATGGTGAAAGTTTTTATGATACTTTGTTGTATTTTTATATAGAAAACTAGAGAAGATAGCTAATGATTATTTTTATATTTAATAGATAGATGGATGGATGGATAGATGTCAAAAATATGTATGGAATGAAATTTAAGTTAGACTGATTTTGTTTCAGTATAAAACTATAAGTATATTGAAATATTTGACATTATTTATATAAAACTGAAATATTGAGGAAATTCTTTACTGTATTTTATTATATTTACTGGAATTTGACTACTGTCTATTATAGTAGTATGATAGCTTATAATCATTTAAAAAATTATTGACATACTACTCTTCATAAAAGGTTATAAAGACCAACTTTTTAATCTAAATACGTAGGGACAAATTTAAACTATAAGCACACATAAAAGGTAGAATTCATATAACATGAGGATATATTGTGAGTAAAAGAAAATCGTACAGTAAACCTCAAATTCCATCAGGTAATAGTATTTTAAAAGTATACAAAATGCCTTTTACATACATTGAGAGATTTACTCTCTGGTCACGTTAAGTACATATTTAAACATGGAAAATCCTCATGCATTAAATCACCATTAAATTGGCATTTAAACTAATATTCACTTGTAATAAAATAATTTCATAATTTTCACCTTGTCTATACAGTTTCTCATCTAATGAAAGGCACATCTTTTAATCATTCTGAGCATTTCTAGGAAAATTTAAACTTCTTTCTTTGTGGGACTTCAAGATAGAAAGGATTTCTCAAAGTGTAATAAAAAGTGGTTTTTCTTTGCTTGACTTTTGTCATTCTACTTTATATATTTCTGATCTTCTAACTTAGAGGATAGTTAATGAAATCCTCATTTATTTGAACTTGAGGCATGCTTTCTGCCTATCACAGCTGTTTTAAACTAACAGAGTAATATTCAACATACAGTCTGTGGTTTTGATGTGGGAAACATTTGCTCTCATGTTCAACTCAATTTTTATGGCATCCAAAACTCCATTAAACTTAAACATTTTCTCTGTGAGTTGATTAAACCACATGCATATTCTGATAACCTCAGATTAATTGTTTATCTCTGTGACTCAAGTGGTGCTTTTTCCGGCTTTGGCTTACATCTTTATCCTAGGATAAATCCATTTGAGAGCCTCAGATGAGTGATTAAAAAGTAAACAGAGAGTCTGTTCAGAAAGTTACGCCTGTGTTATAATTCTAGACTAAATAGAGCAGACATATGAAAGTAAACTTTTAGTTTTCATGAGCAATATAAAATTACACACAACTATGATTATACATCATTTGTTTCTACATTCATTATCTATACATGCTTTTGTCAAGGGACCTTTCATTCTCTAGCTCTGGATACTTTGTAGCAGAACCAAGACTATTTGCAGAGAGGCAAGATAAAAATTTGATACCTCTTTATTGCTTTTTAGATATAAAAGTTGATGTAAAACTCTTTCCATATTGATATAAGAGGTTGCAGCTTTGTTGCTCTTGTTGTTTGAGTGAGGGATCATAGCTTTTGTATAGGTCATATTTCAAACATTTGTCTTTTAGTAGAGGATTTTTCTTACTGTAATCTGTGTAATTTCTGCTACTCTGTGGACTGAAATTTCAGTGTGTTTCTGTGTTGCATTTATCAGGGCCTCTCTTATCTGCATCTTTTCATTGGACTATAACCATATTTTATCAAATGTAGTCTTTATGTTATTCTTATTTCTGTGATGTGTATTTTAGTCATAGTGACTTTGCACTTGATATTTCATTGCTAAAGTCCTAACATCTTACTGTTAAGGTTCTTTCACATCTCATATCTTACCATTGTTTATATACATGAAGAAATCGATTTCTTTAATATAGGCTGTATTCTATATTACTGTAGTCTTATTTGTTAAAATATTTCACATTTTGACCGTTGATATTTTTCTTTTAGATGACTGCAATTTTATATGCAAATGCAGAAAATTTTATCTTCTTTCTAAATTATTATGTCTCTAATTACCTTGTCTAGTGTCACTGATTTATGCATGTATACAGTGCTTAATAATAAGAGGTATAATTTGTAGACTTTTTTCTTTTTTAACACACTCTAGAGAAAATGGATTATACTATTTAGTGAGATTTTCATTTAGGAAAATTTTTAAAGAGGTACAATTTTGAATGGTTTTGAGTACAGTAAAATATCTTTTTGTCAGGATTTATCAATCAAATATTCTCTATTTTCTTGGTTCTAGCAATATAATATCTAATATTTCCATTAATAAGATTTGTTAACAATATTGATTTACTGTTATTAATATTTCTCATTCAGAAGGTTTATGCACAATTCACATTTTTCTGGAAATAATGTAAGATCTGGAGGAAAGGACTCCTGTGACATAACTTTTGAAAATAACCTGGCTGTTGCACGCAGGAACTATTAGTGATCATGGGCTTGAATTGTGTCTTTTGGGGCAGCTTAGGTGATCTGAGTCTTTTTTAGGAAACAAGCTTGACTTTCTTCTTCCAGGTAGTTCTGCAAGTCAACCTCTCTAGGCAACTCAGATGATCTGAGATGGTCTCTCAGCAGTCCTTTCTGCTTATATGTGATGGGACTGAAGCCTAATGTATCTTGTTACATTCAGGGATTTTCTGAAGAATTTGAGTTGTTTTCTTCTGGACCTGAAGGACAGACCTTGCAGGATTGAATGGTTGACATCTTTATAAAACATCCTTTGTCATAATTAGCTTCCTTGAAATATGTAATGCTTCACATCTTAGAACATCCTGTGTCTTCAGGAGCTTCCTAGTAGGATAGAATGATTCACCTCCCTGTATCTTGAGTTGGCTAGGTGGCACAATGCTTAAGAATAGTTGTTGCTCTTCTTGAAGGCATTGCTCAATTTCTGACATCCATGTAATTCCTGTATCCACAACCATTTCTAATTCCAGTTCTAGGATACCTGATTCTCTCCTCTGGCCTCTGTGAGTTCCCAGCAGACACATGGTGTGCATACACACATGTAAAGACATCACTCATATTGGTAGAAATAAAATAAATTAATATATATATATATATATATATATATATATATATATATATATATATATATATATATATATAAAACAACAAATAACGTTCTTCTACAATACAGGTGTGTTTATCTCTGAGGAGTGTGCTTCCCAGAAATAGTTCAAAGATTTCTGTCCCTTCAGTTTTTCATTTATAAATTTTTAGTTTAATACTGTGTATTCAAATGCATATTCCCTGCCTCAAATAAACACACATGATATTTAAATGTTCTTTATACACTGTTTTAAATTAATTTTTACATACAGATTTGTTTGTATTACTGTTTTCAATGTATTATTTTCAATAAATGCATATAGAAATACTTTTATGCATTGTACCTATGATTTCTGACTGAGTAATAAATCAGGTACTCATAGAGTTGGATTTCAATCTCAATCACTTACAACAAATTTGGGGGTTTTCTTGTCTGCGGTTTTCTTGGATATGTCTTCTGGGTGGACACTTACTGGTCATGAAGCGTTTTTGCTTGGTACATGTCATTTTATTTATGACTAGACTCTGAGGACTGTACCAGCATTAATAAGGCATGTCTAGCAGCAATGTATTTGTTTTCACAGGCTGAAATCAATTCACCTTGAAAGCTCTACTCATATAAGGATGAATAACTATGGAGATAAAGACATCTATCTTATTAGCAATGAAAAATACCCTCAGACAGTTATAAATTTAGGACCAAGTGTGTTTGCTGGTATTCAATGACTATTTTTTACTGGTTTTTCTTTTCGTGTGTTTTACAGTGTGTGTGTGTGTGTGTGTGTATGTGTGTGTGTGTGTGTGTGTGTGTGTGTGTGTGCTAGAGTGGCAATTTGGTACTGCTAGAAACCAGACCCAGAACAATGAAGCCAAATCACCCAATCTCATCAATATTTGAGGGAATACAAGAAGTAATAGACATATATATCAAAATGCACAACAGTTGTACATTCATAATTATTCAAAACAATATACAAGTTGGATTCATATGAAGCAATTTTCCCTAGAATAGAATAAGTAAGCTGATAGTGTTCAGAGATTTATAAGAATATGTTTGTTACTTTTTAAAGATTAAACATAATATTTAAGAAAACATCACGTAACTTATTAAGTACATTTTGAGCTTTGCACTTGAATTTTTATAGTGTTAATAGAAAAATAATGATCTTTATTTCAGTCTAATATAATATTTTCTTTATGTTCTTGATTTTCTTTTCAACCTTGAATATTTTCTAGATGGAAAATGTACAAAAAGATACATACATTAGAGTCAGGCATTTCTGCCAAATGTCTGCAAGAGTTATTTCACATTGTGTGTCGTAAGTGATACAGAATGTACCTCAGCCTCTACATGTAAGGATAGGACACCGTCATCACCCCCAACTCCTCTGGGTAGTAAATTGTTTCTAAGCTTAATGCTGTTGCTATATTTTCTTTTAAATACGTTCCCATGATCTATTCTTATGTGTAACTCACCTTATCTAAAAGTAGGAAAATATTTTAAATCATGAATTAAACAAAGAAAGGATAAACCTAAAGAGAATAGAGGCATCTTTGAAAGAAAGTGCTTTCAACTTTTAGAGACAAAGGCAGATGGTGTTTATATCTGACCACAACACCACTTTGTAACCCCTACTTTCCACAGTCCGGGTGAATAAGTAGACTGCTCTTCTTTGAGTATGGAAGAAATGCTTCATGGCAGTAAGTATGTCCTGTCCTCTTTGATGGTCATAACATATGCAGCTGTGTATGTATTAATATTGAGAGCATGGAAGAAATCTAGAAGTTATAAAGTATGGTAGCTGGGAGGGACAGTTGCAAGTACCTCTGATTTCCCTTGTAGATTTTTTGGTAAAGTGAATGATAATCTCATGCAAATCATAATCGAGTTCTTTAACTGAGCTACACTGCTTCACTGCTTATTATATTTCTACAAGTCAGCATAGTTTGGAATAATTAGGAAAAAACAAAGGGACTTACATATAACAAATTATCCATTGATTTTGGAAGAGAGAATAATTGTTTCTGATACATGTATTTGAAAATCATCATACACTTAGCAGTTTTCAACAGTGAGGTTGACACATATTTTCTTCAGTGCAGGCAGGATATACTTTCCTTTTGTTTTTAGATTCTTTACTGATATATATTTGATATTCCTCGAACTACATATTTAAAGCATATAGTTTGATGACTTGATTTCATACATACATATCTCCATGAATCCAATGTAAAGTCAGTGAGTGTATAAATCACATTCTAGGACAGATCTAATGTATGGCCAAAAAAGACAAGGGAAAAAAAAAGCTTTGTGTTTTTGTGGATACATTTTTTTGTTTAATTGATTTTGGCATTTTTTTTGGCTTGTTGGATTTTTGTTTGCTTGTTTCATATTAATTTGCTTTAGTTTTTCTCCTCTTTTGGGAGACATCATGAATTGGGATGAGTAGGAAACTGGAGAGTTGGGAAGATATGTGAAGAGTTGGGGGAATAGAAAACATGATAACACAGACTGTGTGGAAAAAAAATGTTTATTTTTTTCAAGACAGGCTATACTTGTCTAACGCAGAATCATTTTTTAATATACTTTACTTAACATTTTCAAATTTTTTTCTATTTCTGTTCTATATCAGTTAAAAATGTTTAGTGTTTCAGGTAAGTTAAGACTGAAGAATCCTTCTCTGCTATGCCATATGGCATCCTGATACACCATTAAATGAGGAGACCACTCTTAATCAAGTCTATCACAATGGAAATACCAGGAAGGTGACCATTGGATACACACCTACTCCTAGAGTATGTGTTTTCTTCAGAACAAAAATCTCTTCTTATGTTTTCCCCATTCAATGGCTGATTAACACCATTTGCTTCCTTTTCTTTGCAGTTTTCCATTTCATTCATTTTAATGAATCAAATCATGCAATATGCAAACTTCAGAATGTGCTCTACATGGCTGAGTAAAATTAGTTTCAATGTATTCTATGTTACGAGAATTAGTTGGGTTTTTTTTTCCATATCACTAAATGCCATTCCATTGCACGGTTATAAAGGTTTATGTAGCCATTCCTTCCTTTTAGAACAATGGATTTTTTTTTCTGACTTTGGTTTTGAATGCCTATTATTAAATTGCTATAAATATTTTAAAGCACTTCTTCTTTTAAAATAAGAAGATATATTTTCATTTCACTTGATCAAAGCCCAAAAGAAGAAATACTGGTTCTATATTTAACTCTGTGAGAATTGGCTGATTTTTGTTTTGACACAGATAGCTATTAATGTTCAATTCTAACATAAAGTATGTGCTTTCCTATTAGTTTACATCTTCTCCAGTATTTGAAATGTATATTTGAGAAGGTGGGACTGAAATTCTGGTAGTTTAGTTAGGGGTATTTGTATTGTGATTATGAAATGATAGTGATTATTTTTGAAGATATTAAAAAAGTATTTACTTATTAAAGTCAGCACTGTTTATTGGAAAGCATTTTATCAATGTGTTTTAGATAGTTATTCCTGAGGTCTAAATTTTTTTATCTATTTCACTTACAAATCTCTTATCAGGGCCTTAGATTTTACCTCAGTGGTAGAGTTATATACTAGGATGTGTGAATCCATTTCTTCAACCACTAGCACTTCAAAATAAAGGTGCTTTTGAGAGGGAAGTTCATAGTATTAAGTACCTACAAAAAAAAAGAAAGGAGAAATCTCATATTAGCAACTTAACAGTGCAACTTAAAGGTCTACAAGAAAGCCTGAAGTGGCAGACAAAGAACCTGAAAGGTCTCCTAGATATGTCAGGTGGTTGTCTGGCTTGATGTGATTGCAGATAACCTACACACTAGAGTATATGTGGAGATTCTCTGACACTTTTGCCTACCCTTAGGACGCATTTCCTCCAGATTGGTGCCTAGTCCACTATATATATAGGGACTAGTGCCTGGACTTGTCCCATTTGTTGTGTCCTGTTTGAACAGTTACCCTGGGTGGACTGCTCTCGTCTATGGGGAGAAGCTGGGGTGGGATGAATGAGTGGGGGAGGAGAAGGAAGATGGGGGGAGCTAGAAGGAATGGAGGGAAGGTAGGAGGATTGTTGATATGTATTATATGAGAGAAGAAACATAAATAAATAAACAATAAAAAAATAAAATGTGATACAGATCAAAACAGAATTCTCAAAGGAGGAAACAACGGCTGAAAAGAACTTAAAGACATGCTCGAAATACTTACTAATGAAGGAAACAAATATCAAAACTATTTGAGAATTTATCTTTAATGAATCATAATAACCTGAAATCCATAAAACACATGACAGGTCATGATAGAGAGGATGGAAATGAAGGAGAACACACATCCATTGCTGGAAGAAGTACATACTTGTACAAGCACTGTGGAAATTAGTGAGACATTTTCCTGGAAGCTGGGAATAGATATACCCCAAGAACTAGCTATATCATTTTTGGTGCATATACCCAAAGCACATACTTCCTCAACTTGTTATATGTTAAGTTCTCAATAAGCAGACTACAATTCCTATAAACGTAGGGGTTAAGTATAGGATAAGGGAATTACGGGGTAAGTATCTCTTAAGGTGAAATAGAATTGGTAGTTTGTTTAGTCCCATTCTTGTTTAGTGGGTTTTGTTTTACAATGTTTTCTTAATTTAGATGCCTTTTTATTTTCTAAGGAGAGAGAGAGAGAGAGAAATGGCGTGGATTTGGATGAAAATTTAGGTGGGAAGTTTCTGGGAGGAGTTGGGGTGGGGAAACTATGAACAGAATATATTGTATGATCAAACCTATTTTCAACAAAAGAATATATTTTTTCTTCCTTCTGATTTTGATGTGGAAACTAAATCAGTCATTTGAACTAGAGCATTCTACTTCAATTTTGAATTTCCCCAATAAGATCATGTGTCTGAACACTCATTTCCTATGCTACAGGGGACGTGTACAACTGGTGGCAACACATGGTGGTGAACTGGCCTCTGAAGTTTCCATCTGTTTCTGTATCAAGCTTGCTTTCTCTGTGTGTGGTCACTTCTGTCAGCCTCTTCCTCCATGGGCCTTCCCTGTTTGGATGTGTTTTGGCTCTTCTGAATCACAAAAAAAAAAAAAAATCTTTTCATGCATTGTTTGTATCAAGTATTTTGTCACAGAAATGAGAAAAATGGCTGGTAAAATTTTTTGTTTAATCTCTTAATTTTTTTCAGGCAAATTTTGAGTCTGGAATGTATGTTATGTTTTATTTTTTTAATACAATTTAATATGGGATTGTTTTATATAATATCACATTCATTGTTTCCAATCTGTGATGCTTTATATTTGAAGATTTTTGGGTTTTCTCTTTTGTTTCTTTGGGAATATAGCTCCTAAGTTTGCCAGCAAAATGTTTTTGAAATGCTCCTTTCTTATGTGTTAGTTTACTATGTCTTATTTTGTTTCTGTTTTCAATATTTGATTTCCTATGTTTATGTGTTTACACTTACTTGTTCTATTGAATTACACTTACTTGTTGTATTGAGTAAAGACAGTGATCTATGATAGTCATACTTTATGATTAAGATGAATTATTTTATTAATCATGTAGCAACCAAATGTAAAAGAATAAACAGCAAGTAACATATATGGAGAATTAGCAGATAAATAACAGAACATCAAATATGGAAGTGGCAACATCCAACAGGTTGTACTGGAGTAACTTTATTGACGGAGCAAACAAAGTAATTTCATCAAATCAGGGGACTAGAAACATTCAGCTGAAACAACTGGGCAAGTTGAGGCAGTCAGAGTCATTTCTTCATTGAGATTTGTCTGTATTGATCAGATTTCCACAGCTGAACTCCTGACTCTATTCCAACTGCAGGCATTTTTACATCTAAGAATAAACAATCATGTTGCATAAAGAGTGATTTCCCTTTATGCCTTTTTTAAAGACACAATGTTTCTATCCTTAGATTGTCTTGCAATTTTGTCCTGCACTGTCACAGAGTTAGGAAACCAGGATGGTATATTTGGTACTTGAAATAAATGTGCAGAAATCTAGACAAGCAAATTCTCCTTACTGGGGGAGCCTGCTTCCAGTAAACTTAAAAAGTATATGATGATTTAGCAATATAATGCCCATAACAATACTTTTGCCTCCAACATTCTGATTTTATTATTTCAGTATTATGGTAAGTTTTCACTTTTAAAAATTTGAGCTCTCTAACTCTGTTTATAGGATACATAGGAGAATGTTTGGAAGAATTTGATTTCTTGAGGAAAAAAAAAATGAGAATTTACAAATATTTTTATATTTTCATTTTCCTAGAAGCATTCAGAAACCTTATTTCTATACTCCAAAATGATACTATTGGTGTATTTTCATAAATTTCTTTCATGTCATACTTAATAGCTATTAAGTAATACTTAAAAGATATTTCAAGATATTAAATATTTCCCCAATTTTAAACTACAGTTCATTTAATGAAAACAAAAATCCTGTCATGATGTACCATGTTGTGAGGTCACTTCTCCTTGCTGAATATGAACTAATATCTTTTGACCCCAGAAGACACAGACAAAGATGAAAACAGCAAATCCACTTAAGTCTAGTTTGAGAACTGGTAAGTTCATGCGCTTTACTTAAAAGAATGTGAGTGAGTTAATGACAGCAATATCATCAAAAATCTCAGTTTAGCATACTTATTGCTCTTTGTCCAACTTTCAGTAAGCTTGAAAACTTCATGACACTGTAGCAATACAATGTCCATTAAGATATATTTGCCTACAACATTGTGATTTAATTGTTTCAGCATTACGATAAATCTTCAAATTTAAGATTCCGAGTTATCTAAGTCTGTTTATTGATACTTAAGAGAATGCTTGTGAGACTTTTGATTGATATATCTATAAATAATATGAAATTGAATTGATAGCTTATTACATATTTTCTCTCCACAGAAGAGTTCTTTGTCCTCTGCTTATGTCTTTTATACACTTATGGAGGGGGGTCCATAGCAACATTTATGATTTCTCTGAGTACTGTGCAGCCCCTTGATCTCTACCCAGAGGAATTATGTTAATAAATGTTAACTACCTGGCCATATGCATTATGCTCAGCTAGAAAACCTATATGCACAAATAGCATTACACAAATTGAACAGGTTATATTTGTGTATTTAGGAATGTCCATATTTACTTACGTATACAAAAGTTAAAGAAAATGAGGTGATAAGTTAGAAAGAGACTAAAGGGGATACATGGGAGTATTTGGAGGGAGGAATAGAAGGAAAAATGGTGTAATTATAATACTGAGAGATTATAATCTCAAAAATTAGTAAAAAAAAAGTTTTAAAATATCAAAACAAGCAAGAAAGTAGTGTTTTAACTATACATATTGTTTAAAATATATTTACATACATATATGTTTTGGTTGTAACTCTGGCTATCCTGGCACTCACAGAGATCCACCTGTCTCTGCTTCCCGAATGTTAGGATTAAAGGCATGTGCCACCACTGCACAGCAACAATAAATATTTAACTTTGAATGTGAGGCACACAGAGACAAGAATTAATTGGTTGGATATCTCTGACTGAAGAACTTCCTAGATGTAGAAGCCAAGTTGTGATTTGAACTTTAAATTTCAGGTAAAGTCTTGCTGGTAGAAGACTGACTATCCAAGTTCATCTTCATAGTCGTTAGTCCTCTTCTATTCATTTATCTATGACTTCTGCCACATTGGAGTAACTGTTGTAGTCATTCTGGGTAATCTAAGGAAGACTAAATTGTAATTAAAACCCAAGACAATATGCATACCTCTATAACTTCAATTTATTTTATGATTTCTTAATCTATGCTCTATGGTATCCCTTAGAAGACAATAGTTACATTAGAAGACAGTAATTTTAGTATGAAGTGGGAGTACCAACAGCCATAAATCATGGAAATACATCTGAGAAATTTTCTTTATACATAATTAAAATTTCAATAATATCATTGAGGTTATTTCTCTAAACCATAAACAATCAGTGTAAAGGAATAACCCCTTAGCAGTTATCCAAATAAAATGAGTCTGCTAATTTTTAATTATTAAGGTATATTAATCACAATCGATGAATAGTCTATAAAGCTTCATTAAAGATGACTATGATTTCTTTTTATTTCCAGATTGTTTAGTTTAATATATTCATTCATTTGTATTCTATAGAAAGAGTATAAATGATGTCAATTAAAGTTCTATTACATATTTACTTATTACATGCTGGAGGAAAAGCAAACAGGTACAAAATGGCATGTAGTTTGGAGAAAGTACATATATATATATATATATATATATGTGTGTGTGTGTGTGTGTGTGTGTGTGTGTGTGTGTGTGTATATATTTGTATATATATAATTATGCATTATATATGTTATATATTTTATATATATATATATATATTTCTACAGTTGGGGATATAGCTACATAACTATTTTTTTCACTTCAGCAATCATAGTGGTTTACATTAATTAACACTGGAATTTCTTTCATTCATTAGAAATCTTTGGTTGATTTCTTAGGTAATAAAACTTCACTTGGTCTGACAGCTTGTAATTTAATGAACAGTCTGGCATAATTGTTTTTCCATCAGATTTCTGGTGAAATATATCAATAATGTCTCTTGCTTCAACTATGTTGATACTTTTTAAATCTATTGCCCGAGGTTGACAGACCCATTGATTACTACTATTTGGATATGACCCGACTGTGCCACTGTACAATTTATCAAGCATGCTGATGAGCATGCTATGTGAAATGGTGCCAAGAGGTCTTGGGAAAATACAGATTTATTAGATTTTTTTCTTTCTCTTTATCTAAGAAGTGTGTCATCCTGTCACTCTGAATGAGAAATTATTTCAAGTTGGCTGAATTTGAGACAGAAGGAGCAAACACATTGCCACTTACCGATCAGTATAAAAGCTTGAGTCATGTTTAATGTGGAATTTAGTGAAAGGATTGCTGGCATAAACTATTTTCACTGCACAAAGTTTAATTATTCTGCTTTTTCTTTGTCTTTAGTCGAGATTGAGTGTAGACTCTTCACCCAAAAGAATAAAATTTGCAGTGCCCTAAGCAGAAATTGGTAGTCGTAAATTTCTTCTTCATCATTCTTTCTCTTCCAATATACTGGTCACATCTTTGAATTCATTATGCTTTCAGTATGGCACATATTGGCTTTCTTGTTTGACAGCCATGGCTGACAGATGAGGACATTGTAGAGACCATTCAAGGGCTGATGCCCTTGGATGAGGATGAAAAGTAACTAGATAACTTGTTGCTGATGTGAACCAGTTGTTTTTTGAATGGGTGTGATAGATAACAATCATTTGTCTGTGATTTTAAACATAAGATCGTAAAGTCTAGTGACACAACAAAATAATCATTTAGCAAGACAAAGAATACATAGCAAAAGTGTTATTATTGTTTTAGGTTCCTACATCTTCAAATTAGATGTGTTTATATCTTATTGATATGACAACAATAAACCAAAAATTGATTGGAATTCTACAACATAATAAAATTGTTTTATTATCCTATATGAAATTATATATTATATATGATTTATATTTAAAAAATCTAATATTATATATAAATTTATATTAAAGATATTTAATAACAGATTTCAAACCATAACATTATTAGAAGAACTAGCTTTAAGCACTGTATTTCAGGTAATGTTCATTTGAAAGCCTGTTCTTTCTGAAGGGAAATGGAGAGGGAGAGGATCCAGAGGAGAGGACAGGTGGGGGGTGACCTGAGAAGAGTGGAGGGAGGGGAACCTGTGGTCAGGATGTATTGCATGAGAGAAAAATCAATAAAAATATATAAATGAATATTTCTTTCCTCAAAATTCATACAAAAAATGGAATTGTATTCTGTTTCATAAAACAGAAAATATCATGTCTATTGTATTATATCAATCAACAAAATGTCTTAACAATTGATACTGTATAAATAATAATGATAAACAAAATACAAAGAGAATTGGGGATCTGAAGAGCTCTCTGAGATCAGATGTGGAGATGATGAGTTTGGAGTTCTCTCAGCAATTTTGAAGTCTTGTTTGGTCCAGTATTTCCTTATTATTTTCCTTTAAAGAATGATAATATAGATTCTGTACCACTGTATGTTAGAAATATGTTATCTGTTTTTAATTTTGATTTTATATAAGATTATAATTAAGAGATTGCATGAGTCTCAGCAGTGATTTTGAACTTTGGACTTATAAATGGTGTTGATAATGTGATAGGCTATCGGGCCTTTTGAAGTAGGACTAAATGCATTTTGCATTATGATATAGCTACAAGCTTATGGGAGCCAGAGAGTGAAATGTGGTAGTTTAACTGAAAATGCTCCCGATAGGCCCATAGGAAATGGCAGTATTAAGAGGTGGGCCATATGAAGTCAGTGTGGTCTTGTTGGAGGAAGATGTCCTTTGGGGTTGGTTACATTTGAGATTTTAGATGATCGAGCCAGGCTCGTCTCTCTCTCTCTCTCTCTCTCTCTCTCTCTCTGTCTCTGTCTCTGTCTCTGTCTCTCTCTCTCTCTCTCTCTCTTTGTTGCCATGTCTTTCTGAATTTTGTCATGATGGTAAACCTCTGAACTGTAAGCAAGCCCCAGCAAAATATTTTCTTTATAAGTGCTATTGTGGTCATGGTGTTTCTTCACAGCAATAAAATCCTAACTAAACAAACATGCATATGATTTTTCAGATAGTTATGTATACTTTTTTGCATATACACATTAAGATAAATGTTATTTCTTTATTTCCTTGATAGACCTATATGAATACTAAATTTTAGAATTAATAGAATGTTTATATATTTCAAATTTATAAATAGCAGTTTATGTTGATCTTGAAGTACATTAATGAATGAATCATTGATGAAGTATAATTCTACCTCTAGTTGATATATAATTTTGTTGACCAGAAAACTGTGGCTGAGCAATTAGAATTTTGTTGGAGGGTGCTCTCAGAAAGGTTTGTTGAGAAAGGCAAACATGACTACTCTTGCTATAGTTTAAAAGGATACATGCAACAACTTCTAAAAGAATTATATTGACAAACATTTTGTATGTGATTAGTTATGTCAAGAGAAGCCTAGGATTTCAAAGTATTGAACAGCATGTACTCATCTACCATGCTTAATATATGTATCTGATACTGAATTCAGTATGACTAATTAAGATCATATGTCCTTGTGTGGCAATGGCTGATTTTCTTTTCTCTATTTCTTTTGTAGTAATGAAGATTACTGAGGACTTGGAGGCATGAATTCTTTATGTATAGGCACAACATGGATAAATCTAAATTTAATAAGTACCTTAAAGATATCTAGGCATTGGCACATTGACGGAAATTATAAACATGCATTCAAAATTTACTTTTAATGCCATCATCTAAAATGTTTGATCTGCAAATGTTTAGTATATAGTATCAACCTAGATTCATATCAAATACTTCGTGTATCAAAGTTGTTACTAGCAGCAAAGCTTCTTAATCTATAACCAGGGCAAGAATGTACTCTTCTAGGTATAGATTAAGGGATGTTTCAGCATCTTCTTCTTAGACTTTTCCTATCTTGAATTAATACTTAAGAGAAATAATTTGATGGAAAAAAATAATTTTATTGGCTTCAGTGTCTCAGAGACTTCAGTCCATATCCTATTTTTTCTGAGTCTTCTGAGCCTAAAGTGCTAAGAGCAGCAGAGAAGTTATTCTCCTCATGGAGTCTAGAGTGTTGAAAAACAGGAGGGGGTCAAAGTAATATGCATTTTGTTTTGTTTTATTGGCTGTTTCTTAAGGTTTTAATTTATTTTTATATATAACGGATTTGATCATATTTTTATTGCATCCAAAATAACCAGATATCTTTCTAGCAAATAAAAGTTCAAAAGGAACAAATAAGCAATAACTAGATTTTAAAAATACCACAATAGAACAAAAAGCTAAATTTTGTGTTGGTCAATTACTCCTTGGCGTGGGATCTGCCCTATGAGGTAGTTGATATAACAAGTGGAATTGCATAGGAGGCATCTGATTTTCACGTTCCTAGCAGGTATTAATTGCAAATAGTTTCTTGGCTAGGGTTTAGAATTTTTGTTTGCGTCCAATCTTCCCTATTGTAATTTTTGTCTGACTTAAACTTGTGAAGGACTTGTGTGAGCTGTCACAGTCTCTGTGAGTTCATATATGTATCATTCCTATTGTATCTGGAAGATAAATGTTTTTTGGAGTCAACCATCACCTTTTACTCTTGTAATAATTCTTTCTTCTCTTTAGCATACTGAGCCCCGGGATAAAGACATTCACTGAAGACTAGGTTCTACAAAATCTTACACTATCTGCACATTGTCTAGTTATAAGTTTCTGAGTTAATTCCATTCTACTGAAAAGAGATGAGATTTCCTAATGAGAGCTGAGCAACAAACTGATCAATAAGTGCAGCTCTGTATCATTAATAGTCATATTCTTGCTGTGCCTCTTTAGCAGAATGCTAGTAAGGTTTTCCACTAAAGCACATGATCTATCTAGTCCCAAGTTCTTAGCCAGTGTAGCTGTTTGCTATGGGTTTAATCTCAGGCAGTTAGCCTAAATCTTACCAAAAAGTGATTGGTTACTCCCGTGATATTTGTGTCACTAATGAACAGTGTATTTTGCAGTACTTTTGTCGTAGGTCTCAGGTTTTGTAGCTGGTTGGTATTGGTGATTAATTTTCTCCTCAGGTAGTGTGTAAAGTATCTTGCTGCCCTATGTATGCTAATCAGTAGGAATAAAGCTTCCAGTTGTGCAGAAGCACAATAGCTTTGAAGAGAAGATCCTCAGTGAGTTACTTTTTCTCTTGTTCTACTTCCTACATTTTACCCTTGAACAATATCATCTTATAATCCACCAAAGGATTAATTCAGTGATTAAGCCATAGTTCACAAACAATAGTCACATTTTGTGACTGGTTCTAAAAGACAGGGACAAAATTTTTATCACATGAGCCACATGAGGTGATATTTTACATCAAAACTCTCCTCCACTTCTGCTTTGTTTCTTATAAGACTGACTGGCTATGAGGTTTGGTGTTTTTACCTACATGTAATTTTATGGTAAAAACTTCCTTTATAATTTAACATCAGAAAAATAAAAGATTGAACAAAGAAATAAATTAAAGCAGAAAAATCTCCTCAAATCTGTTTTCATACACTATTTTAATTAAAACTCAAGTCATGAAATTGACTGTGTTGCTGCCTTTACTGTCTTTGTCACCAGTAAAGTTTCTAGACACAATAGGAAGGAGACCTTGATTTCACCTCTAGATAGCAGGAAATATCTCCAAGATTATTTGCCTTATTTTAATATGAAAGAGAGATTTTGTCACCATATATCTTTTTTGCTATATTTTTGCTATCCACCAGTTGGAAATAAAGATCTTATTAAAATGTTATTGTTATTCAGGAAAGAAGAAAGACTTTCTGCATGAAGAAAAAAAGATCCAATAGAACTAAATGGCTGTATTTATTCAGGTATTTTTGCTGGCTAAATATTGAATCCTATATTTTGACCTCAGGGTAACATTTCTGGAGTTGTTTGTTGATATTCCTATTGCTGATGCAGCATTTAGACAAGGCAATTTTTGAAAATAAACATTCAAAGAGATCCTACATAGCATTTAGTGGTAATAGAATCTTGTTAATATATTAGCTGTTTTATTGACTTAGGACATAAAATTTCATCATACCCTGCTTCTCTGCCTAATCTAAACTAGGAAGCCACATAAATGGGATCCCAAAGCTATTGCTTTAACACCCTTGACATACTGATATGGCTTTGGATAAATCAGGCTTGAAATATATGAATACAAATTACACCTCCCACAGTGATATCTTTCTTCTTTTGTCATCATTATTTCTTAAGATTCCACAGTGCATAAAATACTATTATTATGTAGTACACAGTAAAATCCAGGATCACTCAAAATGCTTGTAGCACTCAGAAACAACCACCTTGGAAGAAAGTGAAATAACAAATTAAGTGTATTAATAACCAAACAGTATCTCATGTGAGGTTTAAAATTTACATTAAATATTTTTATATTAATATATGATATTTTAATGTGTGACTAAGTAAATTTATACTGTACAGATAAATAAATATAAAAAACATAATATCTACATGTAAATTAGAAAAAACTAGGCTTCTCCTGCTTAGGAAGTGAGATTGTGGTAAAATGAGCCTCAAAAATGGCCAAGAAGTTCAAGTTCATGAAACTATTTAATTGTAACAGAGTTGATGGACATGTGATATGTCAAAAGTAGCCAAGAGTTTCTACTGTATATTTATCATGGTAATGTTTTAAGTTAATTGATCAGTATACTGCAGGTATGAAGCAGAATAGCCACAGTTCTCTCACAGACTGTAATACATAATTAGAAAATGGAAGCTGAGCTGAATAAATAACTGTGAACATTATGAAAGACAATTATCATTAAAATATAAAATATATTTTACAAGCTATGCAAAACTTAATTTAATTTAAACCAGAAAGCTCTAATAATTTCAGATATTAAAATAAGCTTTTACCTTTGTTTAAACCTTTCAAAATATTTTTTATGGTGTGAACTTTCTAGTTACGCATTACAGTAGCAAAATTACAATTATAAAGTTGCCATAAAAAGAATTTTATATTTTGGGGGTCACCACAATGTGTATTAAGGAGTCACAGCATTAGGAAGGTTGAGATCCACTGACACATACAGATACATACAATTAAGTTTTAGGAGCAATTTTACTCATGTATATGAGTGTGTATGTTTTTGAGAGTGTGCAGTATGTTTGTGTGGTGTCTGCAAAGCTTGTGTGAGCCGGCTATCCACATATGGAGGCTGTAGTGGGACACTGAGTGACTTGTTCAGTCACTCTTTTCCTACATTTCTTAAAAATATTTTTTAACTTATGAAAATAGAAAAATAGATTATACTCACATCATTATCTCTTTCCTTTCCTCCATATATATATATATATATATATATATATATATATATATATATATATGCACACACATACACAGACACACACACACACACATATATATATATACATGCACATACATGCATATATACTTTTATATACACACACATATATATATCTGTGTATGTGTGTGTATATATATATATATATATATATATATTCTTACACATAGGTGATGAATTAAATATATATTGTGATTGCTAATTGTGTCTTTGGTTATAAAGCTTGTAGATTGTGCTATGGAGTTCTTTACTGATTGCATATATGAATTAAATTTTCTAATCAAATAACACTTTTAAAATTTGGGAGAAACAAAATTACACAATGATGATAGTTTGAACTACTAAATCATGTATATTTAAAGTCTAACCAATAGAGTCATAGAAATTAAGTATCAATATAAAACTATTGCTCTACTATTGCCAGAAACATGTGAATCTCTTAATATCACTTATAATTAATGGCTATGACTACAAAACACTCCTACAATTTAGGCACATTGCAGGAACATTGCAGAAGAGAGGGCAGAGAGATTGTAACAGCCAGAGAATCAGGGAATTTGATTAGAGATCGTGTCTCCTATGAATGTCAGAAGCTACACACATAAAATCTCATATTACTGCCTAAAATGAGCTGAAAAAGAGCAACAACTATAGACATCCTCATATGAATGGGGAAAGGACAGGAGCCCTCAGCTTTATAGAACCACAGCAGACAACTACAGGCAACCCAGGAATGTTGAATGCAGGAGAAATAGTCTCCTCCAGGGAAGAACACATCTATTGGTTATTCATTACCAGAAAGAGAGCCCTGAAAACATTTATAAGCAACTAATATTATACAGAATGACAATGTTTTATTTACATATCTAAGAACATATACATTACACACAGAAACACACACAAAACAGGTGTACACACACATACACACACACACAAACAAATACATACAGAGTTGTGTTTGATAATTAGAAATATTATATATTGAATATTTTCCACACCTCCTCTCCCTCCTCCAACTCCTTGAGTCTCTTGCCCAACTTCCTATGAGATTAATGATCTCTTGTATGATTATTGCTGTTTGGCATGCACACACTCACACACACACACAACCTGATGAGTACAGTTAATTTTGCTCATATGTACATGTGTTTAAGGTTGATCACTTAGGATTGGATAATGTAATAGAGATTTCATCCCTGGAGTCAATTGATTATCCCTTTCTCAGTACCCACTGGTTGGCTAGAGCTCTTCTTCTAAGGGATAGAGCACTATTCCATTTGATGGTCCATATCGGCATGCCAATTGACATGGTCATTATGAAGGTCATATGGACAATCAAATCTTTGTGATTTCATGAGTCTAGAAGATGCTTTATCACAGAAGAACCCTGGCTCTCTGGATCTTAATATGATTTCACCCTCTTCTGATATTTTGTCTTACCCTTTCATATGAATAAAGAGAAAGGAGATCACTCAAATTCACTATCCAAAATTAACATCAAACTAAAGGAAAGAAGCAGAGTCATCTAAATTTGAAACTGTATGGTGAAAATGTCTTGTTATCTCTGTTGTAGACACTTTATATTCTGGTCATAGGCACTGAGAGCACAAGCTTATAGCTACTCTCTGATAGTTGCCTTTCATAGTAGTGTAAGGTATGATGATATAGATAGAAAAACATCATCAAAACTCTCACACATATGTGAACCTTTTGAGCTACAATAATAATTGGCCCATCAAGATGGGTGCAATAAGAGAATGAGTACTGCAGGAATAATAAATTGCATTCCAATTTTTTAAGGGCATTCAATAGGAGGAACTAATGTTTGTACTGCAAATCTGGTCTGGAATCC
This sequence comes from Cricetomys ansorgei, assembly GCA_026225945.1. Classification (NCBI taxonomy): domain Eukaryota; kingdom Metazoa; phylum Chordata; class Mammalia; order Rodentia; family Nesomyidae; genus Cricetomys; species Cricetomys ansorgei. Next base: position 9,639,193 of record JAMJFZ010001816.1, read on the forward strand.
ATGGATGGGGAATTTTTAGGCCTTATGTGAGAAACTATATTTTGCTAAATTAACATAAAATCAAAGTGCCTTTTAAATATTATCTCTCTGCAAAGCGTTCAGAATTGTTCAGAGGGGAAAAAATCATTTGTAGTGAAAGGTCATTAATATGAATACAGAGATTCATAACTTTACACAAGGCACAAACTTAAGTGGAGTTTTCTGCATCAAATATATTATCTATATTTATACTGAATAGTTTCCACACCTCCTCTCACTCCTCCAACTACTTGAGTCTCTTGCCCAACTTCCTATGAGATTAATGACCTCTTGTATGATTATTGCTGTTTGGCACACACACACACACACACACACACACACACACACACACACACACAACCTGATGAGTACAGTTAATTTTGCTCATATGTACATGTGTTTACTTCCTGCTTCCATGGCTCAGGAATATTTCGGAAGAGGGTGTAGAAAGAATAGGAGAGTCAGAGTTGGTGAAAGACTTTTGCAAATCAGTGTTAGTAGATATGACAAAGCTATTGCATTCATAAACTCATAGCAGCTATTGTTGCCTGCACAAGACTGGCAAATGATATCACAGTCAACATTCCAGCTGTAGGGAAAGAGGCTCAAACAACTTTACTCCAATTAAATAGTTAGTCACAGTAGATTGCTTCTGGAGTATACAAAGAAAGTATTCTTCAGCAAAAAAAAAATATCTTTTGGTAGGTTGAAGTATACATATGTACATATATGTATATAGGATATATATAATCTTAAATGATAGTGAGGACACTAGTATCTATTGAAAGTCTGTAATTTTTACATAGTCATTGTGAATTATGAAAATTCTTAAATGGTTAGATCAGATGGCCAGAGACAATAGTAGCTATGATATGCAACATTAGATGTTTATAAATAAGAGAAGAGTGGTGACTGAAAGAAAATATGGATTGTCTAAAGCAAGGGAAAGACCAGATAAGAAGAGGAAAGAGGTAACTTGATGAGTGGGTCTATGAACATAGTCATTAGAATAAATAAACTCACATATGTATATACATGCATCAGGAATAATAAAAGAAGTGTTTGTGAATTTTATGGTGATAGGGGGCATGGAGGAATGAGAAGGGAAGGGGAAGATTGGAGTGATATAGATACAATGTTCAGGCATGAGGTTCTCAAATAAATTAAACTGTACTCATTCAATTTTCTGAATAACTATAAGGTGGAATTCCTCCTAGAGAATTCTTTTTCTTCTGCCCCTTGCTGTAAAATATTTAATACTGATCTTATATTTAACTTTCTAATTTATTGACTAGTTGAGGTATGGATTTCACTGTTATTTACACAATGTATGAAATTTTAGATTTCCATTCTGTTGACAAAATAGCGAACCAGTAATTTGATCTCTAAAAAGTGGTAGTGAATCTAAAAATAAACAAACAAAAACAAAACAAAAAAAGACAAACAGCAGCAACAACAACAACAAAACACTCCACTAAATTTAAAGATGTCTGTGTACATTTTCTACAAAAATTTTGTCATTTGTTAATTTGTTAAATGATGTTAAGTTATGGAAGGAGAGACAGACACACCTCATATTCTAGAAGGCATTGCCACAATACTAAAGCACTAATATCAGCGAGATTACACTACAGTATTATATCTTCCAGAATGCAGAAGTTGAGCCTGGAGAGATGGACAGCCGTTAGGAATACTTCTTGCTTGAGTTTTAGTATGAGAGTTTAGATCATTGCCCCCTCAGAAATTCAAGCTACAGACCTACAAAAACATTTTCCAACACTGAAGAAGGTATAACAGGAAGATCACAGGGGCTTGTCTGCTAGTCTACTAAAACAAAATGAGCAAACAACAAAGAAATTTGACTTTGAGTCAGAGTCTCTTGCTCTGACTCAAAAGAACAAGGAATAAAGTGACAGAGCAGGGTAGCCAATGCCTTCTTCTGACCCTTTCTTACACAGGCATATGTGCCTACACACACACACACACACACACACACACACACATATACATATTACAAATCCTACACATAAACACATCTTACACACACACACACACACACACACACACATATATACATATTACAAATCCTACACATAAACACATCTTACACACACACACACACACACACACATATATATATATACATATTACAAATCCTACACATAAACACATCTTACACACACACACACACACACACACACACACACAAATAGCTTAGGAGTTACATTTATAGTTCTCTATTTAATTAGTAATATTTTCTATTCCACTTTAGAAATCTTAAAAAAAAAATCAGTAACATCTGAATATGGAAAATTTCAAAAATTGATATATCTAAACACTGCTGTATTGTAAGCTATGAAGGATAATTGTATATTTCCCACAAGGTAAGACAAAACTGGAATACAAAAAAGGTAGTAAAACATATTCTAGCAGAAATTTTAATGCAAAAAGGTGTCATACAGGCACAAACTGCTGGAATTATCAAATGAGTACAAAGTAACAGGAGTTGTATTTTGGTTTATAGATTACAAAATCGCTGAGATGATGCCTGATGTCATCAATGAATGCCACTGTGTTCATCACATCTGGATTCATGCAGTGAAAATATCCATTTGCCAATGAATGGCAGATCTAGCTGCATTTTTAAATTATATTTGTATGGGTGATACATATATACACACACACACACACACACACACACATGTTATTTAGGCTTAGAGTATATTGTAAAAATATATATGCATATGTGTACATGTACAAGTATAATGTGAAACACATGGAAATGTATTAATAATTTTAATAATTTTTCTTACATATTGTCTTTTTAAGTTTTCTCTTCTGAGAAACCTCAGCTTGGGCATATAAGCTGATTCTTTCTTTAACTTTCAACCTTTATGATTTGGAAACAGACTTTGGGGAAAGAGAAAAAAAAAAAAACCTGGCTCCTAACACTCTAACAAGCACATCCCAAAGTCTGTCAGGCACAGATGTGTGATGAGTTCACTAATCTCCAATATCTTGCTCCATTGTTATTGTGATCCTCTTTAGAAATGAAACCATAATGACTATAATTTGGCATGAATGGAAGTTGATTTAAATGGGGGCGGCATCACCACATCCCTACTCCTTAAATAAGCACAGATCTGTCTGTTCCAGGCAAATGTTCCTTATTCTAATTCGACCTCTTTTTTGGCTCATTCACTGACTCTTTCCTGAACATTATCACTACTGCTAAAATAGTATTTCATTGGATTTGTTAGATATCATTTACAGGGTTCATATGAAACATTTTAATTCATTTATTGGTGTACCTCAGGTTGATTAAATAAATCCTAAAGCAACAAGGTTTAGTCTTTTTCTCTGTTAGAAAATCAAGTTGTGTCCCTTGAAAAGGGACAATTCTTGAAAGTACTAGTTGTATAAAGCAATCTCAAGGCATACACTGATCATTATGTATTCAATATAATCAATTGAAATAAAACTGATTTTGTGAATGGTTTTTACTGTTAACATTCTAATATAAGCTTTGTGTTTCATATGTGTTTTGAAAATTTCAATTGAAACATGAAAAACAAATCTTAATTGTTATTGAACAAATGAGTACATAAATACTTCAAGTTTACATTCATATTTCCCTATTCAAAGGCTTCTTTGCATGAAAAACTTACCTTTCTAATCTCTCTACCATGATTTGTTGTAAAAATCTGGATTGACAAGGGAAAATGTTTCAATAAATGAGTGGCATTGTTATGCAGTCTTTCTAACAGTGAGAATGAAGCCAACTGTTCGAGTAAAAACAATACCAAATTACCTTCACCAATTCACTTGTGGTAATATTTCTATGGATGCCTAAAAATTTAAATTCTTTTAATACTCTCCTTTCTTCTGAGACAGATGTTGACATTCAAGACAACTCTTTAAATGCAGACAGAAAATTAGCTACTTATTTTTCATATGCTTCAAGTGTGGAGAACTTGTGTGATCAAATTTTATGCATATTATTTGATATCGAACCATAACCTCAAGTCTTTCACTATTTTTATGAGCTTTATGACAAGGCACAAACATTTACCTTGTATAAAGCACAATCAGTCTCACCTTGGTTTACCATTTCATTTCACCACATGGATAATCTGTTCCCCCCAGCCTTCATACCCATTTCTTTAAATATGGGTTGAAATTATCTTCTTGAATGATCATGACATGCCCATGTTTATGTCTTCATTGATTTCACGTTGGTTAAAAATCATATGTATGCCTCAACTATTCACTTTTAATTCATAGATTAAGTCTATCCTCATGCATGAAGGACCTCCTACACCTTTATACTTTGCTATTGGTATATTGGTAACTTTAGACAGTTTGGGTAAAATTAATTTTTATAATGTTAGCTCCCCTAAATTTAATAACCTTTGGAGGTATAGGGAACTTACTTATACCATCCTTGATGTTGCACTAGTACGTCTTATGAAATGAAGTGTGTTACATGAATTTTATAAATGTTTTAGTGTTTGCTCTATATCCACTGTAAGAACACAAACATATTTTCTCAATGCTAACAAAGGAAAATATTATGGCTATATAACCTTTTTTTTTTAAGCATACTAGGTATTTTCCACAGTGGTAAAAAGCAAACATATCAGATTAACAATTTTTTTTTGTTTTGACAAATTATATTGAGCACATCACAATAGAATACATTTAAAACAAATAATTTGCTACTATGTAATGCAGATCATCTTTCCTCTCGGGCCCAAAACTGTTTCTTACTTCAATATAATGAGCAAATTAAAAAGGTTAGCAATCTTTGTGGGATTTTATTTTTTTCTAATTATTAAGCTAAGTAAACTACAATTCAATACAATTTGATTTTTCAGGATGCATCTAATCTAAAAGTACCTTCACAGAAACATGTAATGTAGTGCTTGACTAAATATCTGGTGACTATGTGTATGCAAGCTGACACATAAACTGGAACTATCATCATCAATGTGGTATTTTTCTACTAGTGCATAAGCAGTCCCCAACATTGAAAATGATCTGGTGTGGTAGCTCAGAGTCGCGAATATGCAAGACATGTAATTTATCATCCCTACCACCAGTAAGTAAATGGAAACAACAAAAATACTACAATCATAAACACAGACTGAATTATCATTTGGTAATTAGATGTTTTAATTAAAAATCATTTGAAAATTGTTTTAAGATGAACATCTTGAAACAAGGAACATTTTAATGTATCTTATATTACTATGTATTCAATAATGGTGAAGAAAATGTGAATTAATTTATTAAACTTTCTAAACATAAAAAAAAGAATATTCTTTTACTTACTTGTCTGGATAGACCACACATATCTTTTTTAAAATTTATTTATTCTTGAAAATTTCATACATGTACTCAATTAATAGGATCATATAAATCCCTATTTCCCTTTGAACTTTTCTATATTCTCCACAGCATATTATCCCCTTCTCAACTTCATGTTTTGTTTTTTGTTTTTTTGTTTTTTTGTTTTAACAGTCCAATTAGTGCTGCCCATCTATGCATATGTGTAGTGCCATTAACTGGAGCATGGGAATGGCCACACCCTCAAAAACGAACAAGACTAATGTAATTTTGAATCTCACTTAACATTTTTAAAAATTGATTTACTTATTAGAATTTTTCTTCTCTCATGTACTGCATTCCAACACACTTCTGGCCCTCCCTTCATTCTTCCGAGTCCTCATCTCCCCTACCTGCAAAAGGAGACACACAGCTGCGATCTCCCACTCCCATCCCCTAACCCCATGACAAAGCTGTCTTCCCAGGGTTACTGCTCAAACATGGCGACACAAGATATAACAGCGTCAGGCACAATTTCCTACTTCAATATTGGACAAGGCAACGCAGTACAAACTAAAAATATATTTGGGGCACCCAGCAGATTTCATGTCTGCCACTCCAGGCTCTGTGAGCCCTTAAGAGTGCTAATCAGTTGACTCCATGAGGTCCCATCAATCCCTCCTTCACTTCTTCTGTGGGGTTCTCTGAGCTCTGCATTTTTTGGCCCCGGGCTTCTGCATCTGCTCCCTTCAGCTGCCCTCAGGATTCTTTCTCTTGAGGACTGGGCCAGTCATTGATCCATAAGGAAACCAAAATAACATTAGAAGTTCTTTCCTGACTGTCTAGATTCTAGGTCCTGGCATGCCCTCATGTATCAGTGATGAATTCCCTCATTTAGCATGGTTTTCTGCCCTTCCATTGACTCAGTGAATCCTGCAGGGAGGATAGGCTACAGCTTGAAGTTTTTGAGGCTGGACTGGTGTCTCAGTCCTACCTTTGGAAGCCTTGCCTGGTTGCAGGAGATGGCCTGTTCAGGCTCCTTGATCCCCTTTCTCAGAGGTCTTTGTTAGGGTCTTCTTCATTGATTCCAGTGAGTTTCAACCACAGTATGTTGCCTGATTCTCTCTTAAATGTCCTCCAATTCTGGCCACCTTTCCATAGATTCTCCCCTCCATCCCTCTCTGCCTTCCTGGTTTCTTCTCTTTCCATTTCCATCAGTCCCTGGACCGTCCTCATCTTCTGTTCTATTTCCCCTTTACCCAGGAGATTCCTGTGTCCCCACTGAGGCTCTCCTTTTTGCATAGTCTCTCAGGGATTGTGGATTGCAGCATCTTTGTCCTTTGCTTAACAGTTAATATCTATATATAAGTGAGTACATGCCATATGTATCACTCAAGATGATTAACTTTTTCTAGTTCCTTCATTTGACTGCAAAATTCATGTAGTCATTTTTTAAATAGCTGAGTAGTACTTCATTGTGTAAATAAATGTACCACAATTTCTTTATCCATTCTTCAGCTGAGGTGCCTCTAGGTTGTTTCAAATTTCTGGATATTATGAACAAAGTTTCCATAAACATAGTTGAACAAGCATCCTTGTGGTAGGATGGAATGTCCTTGGGCTAAATGCCAGGAGTGGTATAACTGGATATTGAGGTAGGTCAATTTCCAGTTTCCTGAGGAATTGACATATTGATTTCCACAGTGGCTGTACAACTTTGCACTCCCACTAGAAGTGTAGGAGTGTTCCCCTTGCTCCACATCCTCACCCACATGAGTTGTCATTTGTGTTCTTAATCTTTTCCATTCTGGCAGTTATAAGGTGGAATCAGAAGTCGTTTTTATTTGCATTTCCTAGAATGACTAAGGATGTTGAAGATCTTTAAGTGTTTCTCAGCCATTTGAATTTCCTCTTTTGAGAAATCTTTATTTCGCTCTACACTCCGTTGTTTAATGGGGTTATTTGTTTTGTACGGATGTTGAACATTTCTTTATGTGTTTCTCAGCCATTTGAGTTTCCTCTTTTGAGAATTCTTTGTTTAGTTCTCCACGCCATTGTTTAATTGGGTTATTTGTTTTGTTGACATATAGTTCCTTGAATTCTTAATATATTTTGGATATTAGGCCTCTATCGGAAGTGGAGTTGGCGAATATCTTTTCCCATTCTGTATGTTGCCATTCTGTCTTATTGACAGTGTCCTTTGCTTTACAGAAGCTTTGAAGTTTCATGAAGTCCCATTTATTAATGGTTGTTCTCTGTGTGAGCCATTGGAGTTCTGTTCAGGAAGTTGACTCCTAAACCAATATACTCAAGACAATTCCCCACTTTCTCTTTCTATATTATCATTTTCAGTGTATCTGGTTTTATGTTGAGGTCTTTGATCCATTTGGACTTGAGTTTTGTGCATGGTGATAGATATGGGTCTATTTGCATTCTCCTACATGCAGACATCTAATTACACCAGCACCAGTTTTTAAATACACTTTGTTTTTTCCATTATATGGTTCTGGCTTCTTTATCAAAGAGCAGGTGTTCATAGGTGTGTAAATTTGTGGCTGACTCCTCAGTTTGTTTTCGCTGATCCTCATATCTGTTTTTTTGTTTTGTTTTGTTTTTTGCCTATACTATGTGGTTTTTATTACTATGGTTTTGTAGTACAGCTTAAGCAGTTTAAGATCAAGGATGTTGATTTTTCCAGAAGTTCTTTTAGGATTATTTTAGTTATCATGTTTTGTTTTGCTTTTCCATATGAAGTTAAGTATTTTCCTTTACAGACTTTAGTCTGTAAAGAACTGTGTTGGGATTTTGATAGGGATTTTATTGAATCTGTAGACTACTTTTGGTAAAATGGCCATTTTTACTATGTTAATTCTACCAACTCAGGAGCATGGGAGGTCTTTCCATCTTCTGATATCTTCTTCAATTATCCTCTTCAGAGACTTAAAGTTTTTTTTCATACAAGTCATTCACTTGATTGGTTAAAGTCATTCCAACATACCTCATGTTATTTGTGGCTATTGTTAAGTGTGTTGATTTCCCAATTTCTTTCTCTGTCCATTTGTTGTTTGTATATAAGCGGGCTACAGATTTTTTTGGTTGATTTGAACTTGTAGCCAGCTACTTCATTGCAGTTGCTTATCAGGTGTAGGAGTTCCACAGTTGAGTTCTTGGGGCACCTTATATACACTATCATATCGTCTGCAAATAAGGATACTCTGATTTCTTCCTTTCCAATTCATATCCCTTAATCTGTTGTCTTATTGTTCTAGCTAGAACTTCAAGTGCTATATTGAATGAGTATGGAGAGAGGGACAACCTTGTCTTAAGCCTGATTTTAGTGGAATTGACTTGAATTTCTCTCCATTTAGTTTGATGTTGGCTGTGAGTGTGCTGTAAATTGCTTTTATTATGTTTAGGTATGGCCCTTATATCCCCAATCTCTCTAATACTTTTATCATTAGATTTTTCAAAAGTTTTCTCAACATTCAGTGAGATGATCATGTGGTTGTTTTCTTTCAGTTTGTATATGTGGTGGATGACACTGACTTATTTTCATATGTTGAACCATCCATGCATCTCTGGAATGAAGTTTACTTGATTATATGGGGGATGATATTTTTAATGTGTTCATGGTTGCAGTTTATGAGTATTGCATTGAGTATTTTTGCATCTATGTTCAAGAGGAAAATTTTGTGTGGTTTGGATATCAGTTGACTGGCTTTGTAGAATGAATTTGGCTGTGTTCCTTCTGTTTCTATTTTGTAGAATAGGTTGTGGAGTATTGGAGTTAACTCTTTGTTGAATGTCTGGTAGAATTATGAACTAAAACCATCTGGCCTTTGTCTTTTTTTTTTTTTTTTTTGGTTGGAGATTTTTAATGACATCTTCTATTTCCTTGGGGGTTATAGATCTGTTTAAGTTGTTTATCTGATCTTGATTAAATTTTGGTAGGTGGTATCTATTGAGAACATTTCCATTTCTTTTATATTTTTCAATTTTGTGGAGTGCAGGCTTTTAAAGTATGACCTAATGATTCTTTGGATTTACTCAGTATCTGTAGTTATATCTACCTTTTTGTTTTCTGATTTTGTTGATTTGGATATTCTCCCTTTGTTTTTTAATCAGTTTGGCTAGGGGTTTCTCTACCATTGATTTTCTCAATGAATCAGCTCTTTGTTTCATTGATTCTTTGTTCTTTTTGTTTCTATTTTATTGAAGTCATCCCTCATTATTTCTTCCCCTATTTTCCTTGAATATGCTTGTTTCATTTTGTTCTAGGGATTTCAGATGTGCTCTTAATTTGCTGTGATCTTTCCATTATTTTTTGTTAGGCAAAAAAAGTGCTATGAATTTTCCTCTTAGCACCTATTTCATTGTGGCCCAGAAGTTTGGGTATGTTGTGGACTCATTTTCATTGAATTTGAGAAAGTATCTAATTTCTTTCTTTATTTTTGTCTTGACCCAGTGGTCTTTTGTTAGAGATGTGTTCAGTTTTTGTAAATTTGTAGGCCTTCTGTTGCTGCTGATATTGTTGATGTCCAGCTTTAATTCATGGTAGTCTGATAGGATGAAAGGGGTTATTTCAATTTTTTTGTATTTATTGAGCCTTGCTTTGTGGCCAAGAATATGTTCAGTGTTGAAGAACGTTCTATGAGGTGGTTAGAATAAGGTATATTCTTTTGTGTGTAGGTGAAATGTTCTGTAAATATCTGCTATGTCTATTTGTTTTATAACATCTGCTAATGTCAGTATTTCTCTACTTAGTTTCTGTTGGAATGATGTGTCAGTTGGTAAAAGAGGGTATTGAAATCTCCCACTATCAGTAGACCACACATATCTTTGCCCATTGTTATTCTATTTGCATCTCTGTGTTTGCTACTTGATTACTCTGATGTATCTTCCTTATTCCCTTATTTTAAAACTCTTTTTGGCTTTTAGAACCATTTTTGGCTTTCTACTAATTACGCAGTTGAAAATGGGGTTTATTATTTAGTATTGATAAGATAATGACAGTAAGAGTGTTTAATGCATTTTTCTAATTTGTCCCTTATTATTTGTGCAGGGAGTTCTGACACCTTATAAATGCAAATCAACTTCAGAAGCACTTAGGCAAGTAAGTAAATATGCTGAAAGCATTATTGAAATTTTTGAAAACCAGAGCTGCTTTCAGAAGCAATGTCAGAATTATCTACCCTATAATCAGGACTCAGTTGTTTTCAAAGGATGACCCAACAAACTTTTTATTTTTATTCAAAGAAACATTTTAAAAATAAGTATTATGTATGTCTATATGTGTCTTTAGAGGCAAATATCATAGAAAGGATATGTACTTATTTTGCAGAACAGGTGATATGTACTTTGTAAGAAACAGTAAATAATTTAACTCTTTCTTACTGTATTCATATTTTCTTTTTGTTTCCTCCTTAATTTGTCAATGAATTATTTGATTCCTATGTCTCCATTACTTTATTGCTATTGGCATCAAAACTATATATATTTAGATTTTGTTTACTTTTTAGAGATTTCAGGTGAGGAGATGATGGTAAAAGCCACACACTCATAGAGTGAATCAGAGTATTATGTCTACAATTTTTCCAATTTTTAAAATTTATTTTATTTCAATTATGTGGATCTGTGTATGTGTGCACATGACAAAATTATTTCCCACATATAAATTTCAAATCTGGAGCCTATAAATATAAAATAGAAATGGAAATATGTCTTTGAATATTCACGTTTCTCTCACACTCAGCTTCCTGGATGTCATTAAGTAAACAACTTTCTTATGCATTTCCTCCCATTATCATGAAGTTCTGTCTGACCTCAAGCTGATAGTAATAGAGACACCTTTTCATGGGCTGAAAACTTGACACATGGATCACTAGCTGTGGTTTTCTGTTTAATTGCTTTTCAGAAGTATTTAAGAAAGATGAGTACAGGAAATTGGTAATGGTAGTGCGCGAGCCACTGTGATCACCTGACAATCTGGTTCAGAACGATTTAGACCTTGTGGGAGGAACTTCAAATATGTGAAGAAATAAGTTAAAGAAAATCTAGAAGCTAGAAGCAACAGAGCTCAATGGGTGATCTGTTGGATGTCTGAGGCTCTGGAATATTAATAGAAATGAAGACATTGAAGACTAAGGTTATAAGATTTCAGCTAGGAGTGAGGACTTATTTAGATATGGACTAGAAAATATGCATTTTACTTTGTGGTAAATAACTTGCTATAATTTTTTTAGGCATTAATACTTTGGGGGAAGTTAAGGTTAAGATGTACTGGATTGACTAAACCAGAAGAGGACATTTCAAGAAAGCTAAGATCTAGTTTGTAGCATGATTATTGCTGCATGATTTTAGCCTCACTTACACAGAGTTGTAAACAAAACAAATTGTGATATTTAATATCATTTATGATGTCCAGAAACATTGAGTGTAAAGTTAAAGCCAAAGAAGGTATGGCGTTTATGAAGAGATTAGAAAATAGTCCTTTGTCTAAGGCTCAGGGGTCATTATAAAAGAGGGGACAGAAAGATTGGAAGTCCAGAGGATCAGGGAATTTGTTGTGAGATTACATCTTCTAGTAATTTCAGAAAGTACACTTCTAAAGTTTCACTAACATGATTGCGAAGACATAAGCTGAACAAGGCCAACAATAGACATGCCAAAGTGAACTGGGAAGAGCTCAGATATCTCAACATTAAACAAAGAACTACAAACACTACAGAACTACAGCCCCCAAAACATACATATCTAATATTATGATCAGGTTGTACTTATGAATTTAGAAATATATATATATATATATATATATATATATATATATATATATATTCTCAAAAAGTCTGACTAAAACCCCCAAATATTAAATATGCAACAAGGCAATCTAAGAGAGTATGGTTGTCAGTGAACAAATGGTCCTGGCTACTCATAGTAAAGAAGGATAATTTTGGTGGCTGAACACCAATTTGTAGAAATACTGTATATTTTCTCAGATTAACTTGACTGATCTGAAAACAAATTGGCAATGCTGATTCTCACAACCAAATAGTTAAGGTTAAATTGAAACTTTAATAAAATAAATTATACATCAAATACAATGATTAACCAGGAAGAATTGACGTATAAAACACAAGGAAAAAGTCCCCAGTAGATTATTAATCCGTGATACTCTGACCATAACAAAGGTAAGCACAGTTTTCAGGTGCTAGTTTTAGTTATTAATTTTAAGTCAATAGGTTTCAAATGGCTTATCTTTTTAAAAAAATGGAATTTAAAAGTCTAGAGGAAGGTTAAAGCAGTTGTGTACAGTTTGATATTGAGTTCATAAGCAGCCCAGATTCCGCACACAGTCCAAACAAGTACAGTAGTGAGATCCACTGTGAGAGCACAGCCATGTACAAATAGAAGCCCTGGGAAGCTGGCACAGGAGATGCTTTTTGGAGCCCCATACTTGCCTGCAGTCTGTTTCTCCTTCTGCAAGCACCATATGCTTCATCTTTAAATAAAAATCTTATGCTCAGTGAATCCTAATACACTACTTGAAAAGATCTTTTGTATTCACACATTTAACAGAATGGAAAAAAGAGTATTCCTATCATAACAAATATTTCTTTTCAAAAAATTTGACATGCGTCAGACTTTAAATTTATAAACAACCTCTATTTTTCTTTTCTTTTTGAGATTATAATATAATTACAACATTTTACCCTGTCTTTTCCTCACTCTTACACCACCCCCATATCCCTGTCCTTGCTCTTTCAAATTCACACCCTATTTTACAGTAATTGTTACTGCACACACTCACCTGTGCACGTGGTGAGAAATTCTCAAAGAAATAGTAATTTTTTTCAAAAAAGAAGATATTATAAAACCCATTGTTTGTTATAACCAAAGTATACTAATATTTTTTACATAAAAGGAAAAGAGAAAAAAGAAAAGTTTTGGAATTGATTTAATGGGTATGCTTATGAAATTCAATAGTATTATTAACAGTACTAATTTTTTAAAAAGCTTGTGAATTAACATCATTTATATACATTGTACCATTTTTTTCTAAAAGATCTATGAAGTCATATTCATTTACATGCACCGTAATTTTCTGGTTGTAATTTAATATTTTCACTGTATCATGGTGAGATATAATTTATGTATATATGCTATAAGAGCAACAGCAGAAATTCCATTCTTTGATTATTACATCATGCTGCCTTTTCCTATAAGAGATTAGAATAAATCAACAGAACTGTTTAGAATATTACATCAGAAAAAAAAAAGAATAATATACCAGGACTCTTAAAAGCAAAAGAACTCAAGATGAATGAAATTCATACTAGGCTGACATTATGTTACCATCTGAAGGACATTATGATTGTTAAGTTTGATATTATTGTGTATAATTATTGTCCTTAAACAAAAGAAATACATAGCTGGTTAAACTTAGAGTGGGAAAGGTAATCTTTCTCAAGGACAAACACAAAAAATTAGTTGTCTAGCACCAAACAGTCAGCCCTGAAAACACACATCCACTTAACACAATGCAGAATGAACTGACATAGACAACAACTAATTCAATGGCTGTAGATGTACAAATCCTGGCCATTTTATTGAAATAAAAGGAAATAATTTGTGGCCTTTGTGACCAGTTCTTTTGGCACATTTGACTCACCTATTCATCTTTGCAGTCTCAAACATGTGTGGCTTTAGAATAGTCATACACTGTATGAAAGCATCATCTATTACTTATACAAAGTTCAATAGCCATTTGGACTATTTCTACATTTTTGCTGTTAAGAGTAAGGCCCTTATGGATACTGCTATTAAAGTTTTCCCTTGGGCATATTCATTTTTGTATATTGAAAATCATTTTTAAATATGTTTTCTTTAGTTTTGAGGTTAAAATAATTAATTTTGTGCATCCCCTTTCCTCACTCCAAATACTCCCATATTCTTTACCTTGTTCTTGCTTTGAAATTTATGGTCCCCATTCTCCATTAATTGTTATATGCTTTTTGTTTACAAATAGATCTATTCATATTTCTAAATATGGTTTGCTCAATCTGTATAATATTATTTTTATTATTTTAAGGGGCTATCCATTTATAATTGTGTAACTTGTTGGTGTGTACCTTGGAACTGAGACCATTACAAAAAGAAAAACACAAACAATCAAAATGCAAAGCTGTGCTGCTCAGTCCCAATGGCTCCATCTTTGAAATAACTCCCTTACGTAAGATTCAGGGAACATTGCAGATCAGGAGGGAAAAACAAAAATAAGTGGAGAAAATCCCTCAAAACCTCACCCTACCCAAAGAATACAGGCAACTAAGGAATGCAAAAGGAAAAGGAAAAAATCTTCCTCAAGGATATCTGCTTTGCAATGGTTTTGGTGTACATCTATGTAGAGGAATAGGCCATTGTGAAAGCTAACATCTGTATTCCAAGGGTCTGTATTCAGAGGCCAGTGTGGACTGGATGGAATGTAGACACAGCTTTAATCCCAGTATTCAGAAAGCAGTGGAAGTCCACACCTTTAATCCCTATGAAAAACAATGTGGAAGCAGACACAGGAGGCAGAACTCAGCAGGAGTCAGTGTCACACAGGGAGTGAAGTCTGAGATGGGTCAGAGTGAATGGCAGATAAAGTGACTATCAGAGTCAGAGTAAGGACACTTTCAACTCTCACAGGAAAAGGATGGCAATGATGAGTTACAGTCAGTCAATTAAGGAGAGTTACAGAAGAGACTGTTACTGAGTCAGAGAAAAAGGTAGTCAGAGTTGGTCACAGCTGTCAGTATGAGGCAAGCAATCTGAGCAGACAGAGGTGGACCAAGACACAAAGACAATGAAGCAGTATGACTGAGGAGAAGGCAGAGAAGCACAGAGGCTGACTGATTCAGATTCTTAGAAAAATTTGTCATTTGATTACATCTCTTAAATTTTCTTTCTATAAGTTTCATCTTACAACTATGCTTTATGCTTTTCAATGTTTTTTCCTAAGTATTAGATTCATATGTCATAAGTGTCATGTTCATGATGTTAGGAATAATCAGTCTTCAGAGAGCTTCCACTTCTGCACCATTTAGAAGCAGGTGAGAAGAAAACTGGTGATAACTATTCATCTATAGGTCACCTTCTGATAATTTTTCTACTTGGGCAAGAAGATGCCCAGGCCTGTTTAGGAGAGCTCTGATTTCATGCATAAAAAAACAAAAACAATAGAATGTACTACTGGTACATCTGATTACTTTAATGAAACAGCATACAAGATTGTATTGTCTACAAACTCATCTAGTATTTTTTGTTTAAAAATAAAGTCACTTACCATTCAATATTAAAAGCAGTAAACTAGATGAAAAAATTGACTTGAACTGTACACACATGTATACAAGTACAGTTAATAGAGCTTCTGGGACAGTACTTGCAATAATAAAATAATAAAATTCTGAAATAAATGTTCAAATGGAAGTCCTGATATAGCATTAGTAGTTACCTGAAATTCACAGTAGTTTACAAGTTAGTAATTCACCATTTTTTGTGTATATTAGTGTTTGTCTCTATGTATGTATGGGCCACTTGTGTGTGCCTTGTGCCTGTAGAGGGCAGAAGAGGTCATTAGATACCCTGGTGTGGGACTGTCCTGGAGTTGAGGTGAGATAGAATCCCGGAACTCTCATTCTGAAATCGGCAGGAGTTCCGCCCCTCTCCTCCACAGCTATGACAAGCCACAAGCTATGCTGCCTGCTCACAGCAAAGCATTGTCCCTTCAAAGGTATGTGACCTGGCAGATTTGTTTATCTGGAGCTGTAGCACTTCTCCCTGTATAACCAAATAAGGTCTCTCCCTCTGATCCCCTGAAAATACCTAGGTCCTGGCTGTGACCCTCCAATATGCAAATAGGACTGCCTATTCTAAGCCAGTGAGCTTCCAGTGACATCCCTGGATAACAGGGACCTTTCTCTTACTTATATATGTAATCTCATTTCCCTAATAAAGTTGATTCACGCCCATCTGTGGCAGGCTCCCCAGAATTCTGTATATTCTGGCCAACTCACAGATTCTCCAATCTACGACAGCACTGACCTGCCATAGACACACACTTCAAGGTTTCCAGCCCAGAGTGCCCCTGCTGGCTGGTGGAGATATACCACTGGGGGCTGGGAAGCCACAGTAGGATTTTTCTAAAACTACACTCTGGAACTGGAATTAGGGAATGGTTCTAAACCATGTGGTGCTGGAACTCTTCATGGAACCTTGGCAAGAGCAATAAGTTAAACCATAAGACATTTCTTTATTACCAGAGAACTGATAACTTAGTGACACCATGACCTGGTATTAACTGAGCCTTTGTTCTCAAAGCAGAAAACATGTACTTCACAAAATAAGAATCCCTTTAATGTTACTTTTATGGTCCCATACTACCAATGCTAAAAGCATAAGAATCTGATACCAAATACAATCATGTGCTCTAAATTAAGTCTTACTCTTCCAGGCATTCCCTGGCTTCCAGGTTTGAGCCATGTAAGTTAACATGATTGCTTTCCTAATTCTATTTCCCAAAGTTGATTAACATAGTTTTGTATTTCTCTGTTGTAAAATAAATAAAGCACATCCTCCTCAGCTTCCAGGTTCAGAGAGATAGCCCCACCTACCAGCCCATAGCGCAGAGTCTCCTAGTCAGGTGGCCGCAGGTGCATGTGGTTCTACCTCACAACCATCTGGTCCTAGATTGGAGAACTGTGAGCCAGGAGAGTGCTGTCAGTGGGACATCTTGGTTTACTGAAGCAAGGGTGATTACATTTATTGGGTAAAGCAGGGGAGCGTGTTTGCTACCCAGCAACACAGGCCATTGGTTAAGACAGGGATACTCGAATAGACCCATTTGCATTTTGGGGTGCTTTAGGCATTTCCTGGGGACCCATACAGGGGATAGAGCTTATATGGAAGGGTTTAGTTGTAACTCTAGATAAGCAACTCTGCCAGATCACATGCCCACCTTTGGAATGGGGCAGAATTTTGCTGTGGCGTGTGGTATATCAGCTACTTCAGAGGCAAGAGGCCAGATTCCTGCCAGCTCTTTATAATGAGAGCTTGAGGGTCATAAGCTCCCTCAACCCACTTAGCTGCATGACAGTTCCACAACAGCACCACATTTCTCTATTTGACATCTTCCTTACTTATCATGAAATTTATTACTCTTTGTTAGTGATGAGAAATCGGCTTCTTCAGGCTTAGCTAATATACTTCCTCAGACAATTTCTTAATCTGTACATGTAAGCATTCAATATCTTCCATTGCTAGAGGGAATACACACACACACACACACACACACACACACACACATACACTATTACACTATATATGCATATATATTGTTTTGCATTGTATACAAGCGTGAGAATTAAATAAGTAAACATTTTAAATGGTTTGCTTTATTGTTCCCAAAGTATGAAATGGATTAACTCTATCACAGAACCATATTAACACTTCAAATAAGTACCATAGTGATTTAAACTAGCAAAATAATATGCAAAAGTGTTTATTTCACTTTGAATTGTTGAGAGTGATTCTTTTCTCACCAAAATGAAAACAGATCAAAGCCCAGTAAAACCAACATCCCCAAATTAAACTCTGTGCTCATCTAATTGCATTACTCTTCTTTGTGCTCTGGAGTATTTCCCAAATATTGTTAGTAAGTGTAACATTTTCCTAATTGCATTGGCAGTATTTTCTCCTGATTAAGAAGTAGAACATTGCTGTTTAAAGTTGATTAGTTGAATTTCTATTACTTTACACAAACATGCTGTCTAATATTGCTTACTTGCTAGTAACATCTCGAGAATTTCTTATATGTCAGATACAAACTTAACTACTTTTTATATATTGTCTTTTTTTCTGTGTGATTATTATTTTTAATGAAACAGGGTGTAGCTCAGATCTCAGGTTATTTGGCTTTATAGATGTGAACCACAAAGTAATTAGGCTATTATGACTTTAATCAGATTCTCTCAGTGTCAAATATCTAAAATACTAGATTTGTAGTTTATGGTAAACAACATTATACTTAATGTATCAGTTAGTTTTCAGTGCTGAGAAGAAATCAAGGGGGAAGATCATTGGTTCTGAAACCATGAGAACAACTTGCATATGAACCTCCAACAGCCGGGTAAAAGCCACATATGACCACACATGTCTTGTAACCAAAGCTTTAGGGTAGTTGTGTGGTGGGCTGAAAGACAGATTCAGAGTACTTGTTGGTCCATCACCAAAGTTCAGTTTCAATAATAAACCCTCATTCTTAAGGGAGAAAGGGAGAGAATGAATGAGAATGTTGATGGACACATTCCTCTAGTCTTTGTATGTGTTCGTTTCTATACACATGTATACAAATATCACACACATGTACAAAACAAATAGTTTTACATCTTAGTTGCTATTATTGTACATTAAAAAAACTAGAAAAATGAATATAGAGTTGAAACTTCAAATATAGATCTGTTGTTAGACTATCAAACACAGATTAAAATCTAAGTGAGGAGACAAACTTAAAAGTCAATGGAAACATGTACTATTAATCTTAATTTAAATATACAATATTAAAACAACTACATGCTACTTTTCACTGTATATTTGAAGTATGTAAAGATACCTGCATTGTAAAGGCTTTTGCAGCAACAAGACAATGATTTTATAAGACAGCATTTATCTAGTTAATCACATTCAGATATGCCCTCAAAAGTTCAACCCTTCAAATTTAGTTAGGTTAAATTTCAGTTACCAAAAGATAAGACAATTATAAGTACTTTCAGGAAATACTCCCAGTGAATATATAGTGGCAAATATTCAATGACCACTTACAGTCTATAGACCTTGCACAGACAAAAACATGTAAGGAACTAATATCAATTTTTAACTGTCAGGTAAACCCAGGAATTTAAAAGTGAGAATCTTCAGAATTCTGGATCCTAGAAAGCATTAAAGACACTTCTTGATGGATTAGTTAGGGGGCATTGGAGAGAGGAAAGAAGAAAATTATGTAATTATATTATAATCTCAAAAAATAATAGTTGAAAAATAAGTCTGGGGGTGAAAAAATGTCTACGTAGGTAAGAGGCTTGTTTGGCATCCTGAGGACATAAGTTAAGAACCCAATCCTCACATAAAGAGTTGTGAATGCTTGCATACAGACTAACTCCAATCCTGGGAGGAACGGAGACAGAAGAACCACTAGAGCTTTGGGAGCAGTAATGAATCTCCCTGTTCAGGAACTCAAAGAACTAGAGCCGAGAGTGATAGATCACGACATCATGGACCAGCACATATACATATGGAAACACCACAATCACGTATACTATACTAAGAAACATGTCATGCTCATGCATGTGCAAAAATAAATGAGTAAAAAAATTAAAATTGAGTTTAGAAAGATGTTCAGTGGCAGAAATAAAATCACCTTTTTGAGCATTACATTTAGAATGGTGTTAACTGTTATAGTTCTGTCTCTAGGTGTAATTCTATTAATTTTAAAAGTATTTTTAGTTACTATGAAGAAAATCTATAGCCAACATGATGTAGAAAATCTCAGACACTGTAGTCTCACAGAAGCATGTTATCTGAATTCTCAAAAGATTTTACAAACTGAAGTGAAAGGAGGAAGGGATAAGAGTTTGAAGCTGTCAGAGTTCCACGTTGGAGAAAGAATTAATGCTGGGACACACTGCTAATCTGTTCACATGGATGAAGACAAAAAAAGACTCCAACCAGTACTTATTTTCTGGAACAATAAAATAGCTTTATTTTTTTTCTCTGATCGATTGCTTCTCTTTAAATATGGGAATAAAAATTGAGCTTTAACTTATCTCTTCTTCCAAAGTTTTAGATAGTCTTGCCTCAGATAGTCCATGTGTCTTACCTAACAATGTTTTTGTTTCATATACTTAAAGTCAATATCAACCTGAAACTTATAACTATAAAATAAGAGTAAATACTATTCTATCGTTTTAAAGAAAAACTGTCTAAACATAAGAATTTACTGTATGACAAAAGTCTAAGTAATTCAGTCATTTTTTTTAATATCACATGAAGCCACCCACCATCACATTACAGAGAGGGACACAATGATTTTCTTTACTATTTGCTTCAAAAATACTTATAATGTCAGTATTTACAGGGTAAAATTTGCGTTTTCACTGGGTGCATACCCTGTGTGAAGAAAACTGAAGAAATCAGCAGAAATACTGGAACTTGAGTTACACATAATTGTGAGCAGCATGATGTGGATTCTGAGAAGGGTAACAGGGTCCCAGTTGTTCTTAACCACTGAGATATGTCATCTGACCGTCCTTAATGCTTTATATAATTTACTGTAGAAATCTGTGATTTCATAAATTAATTTAGTCTGAGTATTATGTTTTTGTAACAATTGTGTGTAGATATTTTTCTCGTATACTTCAGATAGTGAACTATTAATAGGTAGAAATAATATTAATTTTATATGGTGCTCTCAATGCTGATCTTTTACTGAATCTTTTAAACACTCATAGTCAGTCAAGAGAGAACCTAGGGTTTTATATTCATAATTAATAATCACCAAACAAGGAAAATTTTACTTCTTGTTTGATAATAAGTATGTATTTCATTTCTCTCTTTCGTAGGCATCCAGTACTGATAACAGCCCTGTGTTGATCAGAAATAGTGAAAGATGGGAGTTAGGATCCCAGTTTAATATATTAGAGGAAAAAATATCAGTTTTCCCATTCGGCATGTCATTACTTATTTGTTAAAACATTCATCATTTGTTGGTATGCACTTTTCTATATGTAATTTGTTGATAAAATGAATCGACAAGACACTATATTTTGACAAATTACTTCTTTATCTATCAAAACAATCATACAAGTATGTTAACTAATTATGTTAACATGAAATAATTATTATTACTTCACACATGTTGAAACCATCTCTAATATTTAATGAATTATAACTAATCACAGTAGTGAAATAATTCTCTTCTTTTTCTTACTTCCTCCTTCTCCTCTTTCTCTCCCCGCTCTCTTTTCGTCTTTTCTTTATTTTGTGTTGATGAGTGAATTTAAAACTTTTTGCATATTAAATCTAAACTCTTGTAGGGTTTTAGTGACAGAATCATGTTGGATTAATAGAATGAGATTAGATTTCCTTCATTTTTACTATTTAGTAATTTCAAAACTTAGTAGAATTCATCAGGATAGGAAAGGCACCAAATAGTTTGGGGCTTTTCTTTGAAACTAGAGTCTTCATTACTGCTGTCTTTACTTAGTAATATTTGGATTTATGAATTTTCATTTTCTTAGCAATTTAAACTTAATACATGTTATCACAATGGAGTTGTGTTCTTGAGTTGTTTATTTTTATCTTTCTCAGTGTCTGTATGTTTTTGTAAAATTTAACTCCATATTATGTTTACAGAACATAACAAAGCAGCATATGGGAACAAGTTGGTTAGCAGAGCCCCATACATAGTAAACCAGGAAATTTTTTATGGAGTGGGGTGAATAAAGTACATGTTTATAAAAATCCAAATCAATTACTTGATTACAAATGGGTGTAGAAAATCCTTCCTGCATTATCTCTGCTTTTTTATTGGTTCCTCTAAGGCCAGATTGATGATGTTATCTCTTTACAGTAAATAGAAGTAGTAGTAAATTAAAAACAAATCTCAGACATTGGACTTAAACATAAACTAAAATTTCCTCATAAGCACTATGTGAGAGTCAGGAGTTATTAGGTGCAATAATTCATCTTTAACATTTTCTTCTATTTAAAGAAGTTCTCTTCGGATATATTATAATTGGTGTTGAGATTGTTGTAAGACAGCCATTTCCTTTTATTAGTCCAGTGGAATGTCAGAAGAAGAGAAAATTAGATTCTCTTTGTTTTTAAGCAATTAAAAACATTTTTATTAGACAATATCTTCATGACAGATGACAAAAACTTGTAACCTTGCAGTGAACCAGATAATAAATACAGTTAAAGGCATTGTTCTTTTTCAGAAAAATTTTCTCACTGGAGTATACAACTAAAACAAGTTGAACGGTGGAGATACATATAATTAATGTTACTAACATTACAATTTGATCCAGTATAACTTTATATTTTCAAGACACAAATTCATATTAAACTGGCTCCAGACTATTACCTTGGCAGTGATCCTAAATTGTATTAAACAAATCCACTTTTGCAGAGGTCAAACAGTCATGATATGACTAAGAAAAATCAATTTTGAGATTTAAACTTTTGACATGAAAAAGTAAAAGTGACATTATTTAAAATGGCTTTTATGAAACAAAGCATTTTAGGAAGAGTACAAGAAACAGTATCTGAGTTCACACAGCATATTCATGAGCACAGGGCAGTATTTTAAGTCTAATAAAATTATTAACGTAAGTGCTAAGAAATGTATTTGTCTCTCATATAAATAAAATTGTCTGGTGAAAACTCTTTAAAAGGGAACTACAGGCATTCACTCTGGAAACAGATGATTAAATTCAAAGCATTCTAAGATGCTTTGATGCATAATTATTTCTTTTAAAGAATATATAAGAATTTTAAGTCCTCATGAACATAACAGCAGGCTCAGCCAATGATTTGCCAGTAATACTTTAAATATGGAATTTATGATAGGAACAGAATTAGGCATTGTTGTTACATCTGTTTTTATCTGGTATGATTTCAAATATATCATGAAAAGAAAACATTCCTTTTTTTTTTTTCTGAAACAGGGTTTTTCTGTTGTAACTCTGGCTGTCCTGGAACTCACTCTGTAGATCAGGACCTCCTAGAACTCACAGAGATCCGCCTGCCTCTGCCTCCTGAGTGCTAGGATTAAAGGTGTGTGTCACCACCATCCCGCTAAGAATATATTTCTTAACTTGAATTGTTCAACTTAAATGTGTTCTTCTATACATGTAAACCAAGGTGTAGACCATACAACCTAAGATTCTATTGAGAAGAAAATCAGGAATAAATGCGTTCTCCGTGTCCAGTATAAGGAGAAGTAGGTCTTAATTGATAAGTTTTAGAGTTTTAATAATGTTAAATAATATTAATGCTAAATAATAATGATAAAATATAATAATAATGTTAAATAAATAACTTTAATAATAACTAAGAAACCACATATGTCCGTAAGACTTAAATATTTGTAGATAAAAAACTTTTCTGAAAAAGTAGGAAAGTAAGAACAAACAATCCATCAAGATGCAAAAAATCCTGATAAAAGCCAAAGCTCTTTTATAAGTTATAGATAAAAAGTTTTATCCTAAGGAATTGAAAATATATACCCGAGTAAACCACATTCCAGGGGTGTGATATTTTCTAGTGACTTCCTTCATTCATTTGTACATATAACAACACAAGTTTGTCTCATCTTCTAAACCGTTATAAGTAATAAAATAATATGTCCCTTAACAACAGAGAGAAACAGGGTCAATGGTTGAAGAGGTGTTCAACATTAAGCCACAGTATTTAATCAAGAATGCATACTTTAACAATTAGTATTTAGTTGCACATGTACCAATACAGAATACAGTTTTTATTTTGGTGTAGGTGATTGGTTAGTGGAAGAATTAAGTAATAAAGAAACCATGGGTGTGAGATTGGAGGCCCAGGAGACTCAGGAAGAGAAAAATAATGAAACTGTATTGAGGAATATTGTTACTGGTGAAACCAAGCTGTGTTGACTGCCCTATACATAAATGGTGCTTCCTATTCTCCTCTGGAGTTCTGTCTTCAAGTATGAACTGGAATGAACAGTAATTAATTTGAATTATTTTAAGGATGTATCCTTGTTTAAGATATCATGTTAGTGTTTATCAGCCACTTTATGGACTGGGATTTTCAACCATGGCCAGGCTGAGGAGAGTACACAATTAGAACCATATTTATAAAAATGAAAGTTTACTTTGGATATGATTACCACTTATGAATTCAGAATGGGATAAGCTCTTTATTGACACAGTACAGGATAATTGATGGGTACTAGTAATCATTAAACATATAATTGTGGGAATATTTCTGAAGAAATGAAAACAAGGGTAAATGGATGGGACAGACGGTGCACTTACTTTTCCTTATAGGAGGCAGTCAGATCAGGGTTCCAGCACTAATTTGACATCTATAAAGATGTTGGAGAAAGAAGAAAAGTACAATCCATTGTATTTCCCAGTGTGTAGTCTGAATGTTGCTAAGGCATATCATAGACATTAGCATATGGTCAAATTCATTTATAAAATAAGAGTATGGAAAGGTAGAGAGTTTCTTGTAGTCATTTTGGGAGTCCAAAATTGCAACAGCCACTAAAATGATGACTCCCTATACATAATTTTTTCGGATGAACAGTTCTTTGACTTTTGAAGAAAATTGTTTTCAGCATACATTAATATGTTTTTATTTTTGTGGGAAAGTTATTTTTTACAAGATGACCTTATTCCTCCAATGGATCTGGCTTATAATGCCTAATCTTCAGTAACTCTAAGTGATTTTAAGAAATGTTCAAATATTCATTTGAAGAAGTATATCCAGACATTCGAGGAAACATAATGAATTGGAGTTGCAAAAGGGCTACTAAAATGAATATGACATAATAGTGTTTAGTTCAATATATGAGTACAATGGACTGGAGTGATGGCTCAGCAGTTAATAGTGCTTCCTTCTCTTACAGAGGAACTGAGTTCTGTGTCCAAAAATTAATATGGCATAATAGTGTCTAGTTCAATATGTGAATACAATAGGCTGGAATGAGGGCTCAGCAGTTAATGAGCTTCTTTCTCTTATAGAGCAACTGAATTCTGTGTCCAGCTGATATGCTGGGCAGACCATAAATCTATACAACCTCAGTGCCAAAGGATCTAGTGCTCTATTGCTTCCACCAGCACAAATGCACATTGCATGAATGCACACAGCTATAAAACAATTAGAAAACTAGATCTTAAAAAATGTATTGAAAACAACACATAGGTAGATTAATGAAAAAAAAACTTTATAATTAATTCTAACCTTCCAGAGTATGATTCCTTAATCTCTGGAGAAATATTTGTCTGTACAGTCACTCACTCATTTTATTTATTTTTTAAAGGTGCTGTAACCTTTTTTATAATTTTATTTATTTTTGTTGAAAATAGTTTATTATCATACAATATATTCTAATCACAGTTTAGCCTCCATCAACTCTTTACAGATCCTTCCCAACTCTCTGTGTGCACCCAAATCTCCATACTAACTTTCTCTCTCTTATTAGAAAACAGACAGGAAAAATACTCACAAACTGACAAACAGAATAGGACAAAGCAAACAAACATAAAAAGTAGCCAAGAAAAAGTACAAGAAACATATACAGGCATGCATGCTTCACATACAGGAACCCCATACAAAAAACAAAAAATCAGAAACCATAATATCTCAGCAAAGGACCTGTAAGTTAAAGAAGAAGGAAGAAGATGAGGAGGAGGAGGAGGAGGAGAATAAAGAGGAAGATGAGGAGGAGGAAGATGTTTATGAGATTTTCAAAACTCTAAAAATACCATTGCATTCATTTTGTCCTGACAATATACTGCTGGGTATACACAGTGAGACTCACTTTTTTCTTTGAGAAAAATCCTCATTTTTTTTCTTTGAGAGTGATTGTTACAACTTATAAGTATGGGATCTTGGGCCCACATCCCCTCTCAACACTGGTGCACCATTTAGCTTAGAACTGTGCCATAGTCTCTCCAAGTTCACATGTATGTCACCATTCTTGTATCTAGAAGACTTTACTTCCTTGGCATCGTCAATCCACACTCATTCTTACAATCTTCTCACATTCTCTTCCACAAAATTCCTTAAGCTGTGAGGGAGGGAACTTGAAGGAGACATCTCATTTAAGACTGAGTATCTCACTGTATCACACTCTCTCTCTCTTTCTCCCTCTCTCTTTTATTAGTATACAAATAGGCATCTGGAAAAATGATAATAACATAAAATAAATATATAAAGAAGCCAGTATCAGAAGAAAAAAACAAACAGAAAAAGGGAGCCACGGAAAATCCACAAGAAAGATACGTACAGGTGGAGACACATACATTAACAGAGAGAAACTCCATAAAACCACAAAAAAGAAAAGCATAGTATATATGCAAAGGACTTATAAGGTTAAAATAATGTCTGACAAAGCATTATTGAACTAAGAACATCAATGAATGTCATCGGTGTCATTTTATGATGTCTATCTATTCTTGGGCGTGAAACCTACTCTTCAGAGTGTTTTGTATATCCATTGAGACTCCATTGGAGAGAACTAGTTTTTCATTTGCTAGCAGTTATCAATTGGAGATTCTGGGTTAGAAATCGGCTTTGTGTGTACTTCCCCTCTCAGAACTGGGACTCCATCTAGCCCAGACCTGTGGAGGCCCGGGGCATGCTGACTCAGTCTCTGTGAGTTCATATTCATGTCAGTCATTTAGCAACATAGTAGTATCTGATTTTCCCTTAAGTTCCTGGGCTATCTTATCTCTGATTCTTGGCCACTTGATCAGTGTCAGAATGGATCCATCTAATGAAATGGTCCTTAAATAAAATTAGATATTAGTAGGTTACTCCCATGACCTTTGAGTCACTATTGTACCTACACATCTTGCAGACAGGTTACCATTGTAGATCAAAAGGTGTGTAGCTGGCTTAGTCTTTACCTTTCTCCGTGGTAGAATACAGACTATCTTCTAGTACCATAAACACTACTCATTAGGGGTAAAGGCTTTAGGTAGGCAGCAGCTGCACTTTCTATGTTCAATGGGTTATGTAGGTGTTGACTTCAGCAATAGGAACTTAACATCATTTTGTGAAGTGCAACCGATAGCCTTGTCAGTAACTTGGGTTTCTGGAGGTTCCCATGGGGTCCCTCTGGGAAACAACTTGATTAAATGTAACCCATTTCTAGCATAATAGTTTTCATCTGATTAGAGATGTCCATTTGGGACTCATTTTTAAACTATTGCTTTTAGATAATCACCTTCATATATATTTTAGGAATATACTACTGTATTTGGTTTTTATACAACCTCTCAAAAGGCCCTTAGTTCTAGATGTTCCTCACCACATTCCTGCCTGCCCCACTGTAGTTATCCCTGGTTTGATCCTCCTGTTTCAGCAAACACCAATCATCTAAACCTGTCCATTCTATTTCCTTTTCCTAGGGATATTCAACTCCGCATTAGCGCCTTACTTCAAACCTAACCTCTCTGTTTATATGTATTGTAGCCTGGTTATCAAAGTCTTATCAGCTAACATCCATATAAAATCAAATACATACCATATTTTTCTTTTGGTGTCTATGTTACCTCATTCAGGATGCCTGAAATGGATTTCTATCACTTTCCTCATTTTCTTTCATTCTACTAGCCCCCCCCCAAATACCGTTAACTTTTGTTGTTGCACAAGCACACATAAACACACGTGTATATGCACAAATATATTATAAACAAACTGCTGAGTCCGTTTTTGTTGTTTGTGAATCAAATTAATGAACAGCGTGGCATAATATCTATATCACATGTTCACAGTAACCTATAGCTGTATCATTCGTTTTAGGAATTCAACAAAAGGAAATCATGCCTACTACTAGAAACCTAGCCAGTTTCCCACCACTGGTGAGGCCGTTGACTTTTGAAAGGATTCAACTACCATCACTTTGGTAGAACAGCATAATTCCTCAGTATATTCTAAATCTTATACCCACAGAGACGTGTACCTACCACCCTACTCAAAGAGTCCTTTCTTTCCAGTTTTTTTTTTTTTTTAATATGAAAAACTAGTGGAATAAGATTATTCCCCCTTGTAGCACTGAACTTTGAAATGTCTAGAGATTTGGAAATCAAACCAAAATGTTTCTGTTGTAATTCACCAAGATATTTTTGGATTAACTTCTAGCCCTAGATTTTAGAAATATTTTAATGCATCTAAAATGTCAATATTTTAATATTTCACATTTTAGTCTTTATCAAGTTTATCACACTTTTCTCATGTATTATTTAAAATTACTAAAATAGTTTCAAGACAAATATTTTATATAACAACATAATAACAATCAGAATAAGAAGAATTATTTACTTTTATAACTAGGAAGACCCAGTTTTCCTGAATAACCATAGATATGATAATGAAAGCATGAAAATAATCAAGCTCTATATTACTAATGAATCATTCAGCTCTAAAATCATAAAATGAATTATTTCTCAACAAACTTTCTATTTTCTTATGTATTAATATTTTTCTTATTCATGATTACTTTCTCATTCTACACCAGAACAAATTTCTTTTTAATACTTACTTAATAAAAACATCATCTATTTGATCAGTTTTTAAAATGTATTCTTTGACAATTATGTGCCAATAATGCATTCTTATAGCATTCACCTGGTTATGCACTCTTTATCTCCACTTAATCCTGCTCCAATCCTGCTCCAATCCTGCTCCAATCCTGCCCCTTTTCTCAGCAGGTGTCCTCTCCCATTTTCTACTACCTTTTTTTTTTTTTTTTTTTTTTTTTTGTTTTGATATAGTTGTTTTATGACCAATTGGGTTTAACCAGTTCTCACAAAGGCTTATGTGTGGAGTTATCTAGTGGCTAATGAAGAATTTACTAGTGCTAAACCCAGTGACAATAATGGCTCTCTTCTCCCCAAAGCCATCATACTGTCATAGATAATATAATATGTCTTTCAAAATTCAAGTACTAGGAAGTTAATTCCAAGGTTCAGATGCAATGTTGTTTAGGAGTAGGTTCATTGGTGGGAATTAGAGATGTATCATCACATGCATGGATGGGCATGATGACAGCAGTGACATAATAAGTGAAAGAAGAGAAGAAAAATAGCATATTAGCTGTTCATATGTGTATGTGCCGAGATTCTTTTCCGTATTTTGAACACACTGTTGCTTTCCTTTTACCTTATCATTTTCACTAACACACAATTTCATTTTTATCTTGGCCAAAGGTCAACCACAAACCTTCAGCCTTGCCTGGATATAAACACTGTCAAAAATTGCAGTGATAAGGTAAGCTTTACTTAGACAGTAACTAAGGAAAAAGTGATTTAAATCTATATAATGCATGATAGTTTTTTAAGATTATGAATTTTAAAACAGGAATTAATAAAAAATGTTATCTGTATTCCTTGTTTTCTTAATGTAGATATAGCTTCTGAAACTTCAAAGGACAATCCCCTACACCTAGTGAAGAGACGATGTTAGAAAACAAATAAATACATTGATAATTTTTTTAATCATCAAATTCGCATGGCCATCCCATTCCAAGTTATGCGGTATAAATATACCTATTTTTACATTTTCCTGAAATCTTACTGTTTAACACATTGGAGAAAAGGAAATTTACAACAAAATACATACAAATTTTCTTATTGCTGCCCAGGTTATAACCATTTATGATGTTATCAGAAAATTGGAGCAAGCTCTAACTTGGTTGCCAGCTACAACTGGGAAAGTTGGAATACCTTGCAGGTATTAATCTCCTGAAGAAAATAACTTACAAACAGACTCAAGCATATGTTCAAGACAATTGTGTTGCATTTAAAAGAAAGAACACACAGAAGGCAATTTATAAATATCAGCAACCATTAGAAGAAAGGAGATGGAGAAGAGGATGAGAGAAATAAATGACTTTTTTGATTTAGTAATGAAGGTAGAGCATGTTGACAGCATAGTTTGACTGGCCAGTGGTGAGAATAGGCAGAAAAGGAGATGAAGGAAAAGCTACAGAGTTTTGAGTCAGAACTAGGAGAAACAGAACTAACAGAGCCTCATTGAAAACCTATAGTAATGCAGAGGGCTGGGGATTCTGAAAAAGAAATGTACATTATCTCATTAAAGTAAATTATTATTCCTCCTATTTCTTTAGCACACCTTCTGGTGAATCAGTTTCCCTGAAGCCTGGTCTTTAGGCAAGGTAATTGGTAGGGCAAATTTGATTAGGTTTTATACTTTGGGTACAGTGGGAAGGTAGGTGTTCGCTCAAGGACAGGGGTAGAGTTTGCTGCTTCATAATGAGAAAATAACACTCCCTAAACACACTGCCACAGAGCCCTGATTAAAATTGCTGCAACATCCCCACCTATGAAGATGTAACTCAAACATCATTTAGGAGATGTGCTGAAACTAGAGTAAAGATATCACTCATTTCCAACACAAGAACCTAGAGATCCATTTGCAATGCTCTAGCAGAAGAGGTTAATGTTTGGTAGCAGTTTTAGTTACACCCTTACATCCATTCTTCTAATTAATGGTGATCGCCTAGGGGGAAATAAGAAGTTATGCAATGATGGACTCTGAGTTTGCAATATTGTCCTCCTGGGCCATATGACCATATATGAAATAATTGCAAGAAAGTTTATGGGGTAATCAAATGTCCTACTGATTGAATTTGAAACCTGCTCCATAGGTGGGAATTTATGGTACTGTGGACATGGCCAAAGCCCATGGAAGTTCTGGGTCCTTCCGGAGAAACTACTGCTGTTGTTGCTACTCTTGTATTTCGTTTGTTTATTTGTTTGTTAAAGTTACATTCTGTCAAAGTGTCCTCTAAATAAAAATTTGTGTGGCTTCCATCCTTGCATAAGGAAGCTTCCTACTTCAGAGGAAAAGGAAGTCATCATAACTGTTCAATATGCTGAGAATAAGCAACTATGATTACTCAGGCACATATGGAATGTCTGGGTCTACACAGCCTTGACATTAAGGCCCAAGGAACATCATGAAATTGGGGATAGGAGAATATATAAGATCCAGATGGTAGGGGGAGTGTAGTGAAAGGCTAGTCTCTAGACATGGCATGGCAATTGCACACATGACCTCAAGAGTGAGCAACCTAAAAATCCCAGCATGGAAAAGGGATTCCCAGATCTACCTGTGAAGTTATTGGCAGTTATAAGCTGCTGAGGTACATAGTCATTTTTCTTTTCTGTTGGTGTCTAGTGATGTGTTTCACATGTCCCAATTGATAGCCTCACACCTGACATATATGTAAAGTTGTAATTAGAGCCATGGGATACTTTGAAACAGAAGAAGGAAAAAAAAATAAGATATCAAGTTGAGAAGGAGATGTTTCAGGATAAAGGAGGAGTTTGGTTGAGGGAAGTGATGAGTTTATCAAAGATTCAATGTATACATTATAAAATTTTCAAAAAAAAACCAATAAAGAACAAAATAAAATAGAAACAGAACTTCCTTCTGGCGTTTCTGAAGCAAGGATCAACAACGTCCCTGAAAATTTGCTTGAATTGTGTCTGACCTAGGCTGTCTTTACAATGTCTTTCAAAGGTTCCTATCTGTATGCTTTAGTGCTCTTTTTGTATCTTACTGCTTTTGTGTGCTGATATGTGTGTGCATTTTTAATATTGTGAAAGTTTTTACTACTTACACACATCCCATATACACAATTTCCTTATTTTCCACATGCAAATCTATTTGAGGTATGTCTCTGAAGATGACATGTTTATATTTTCACAATCTGTAGTGGACTCTCTGCCATCTGCATCGTTAACTCTCTCTGCACAAAGGAGTTTCATACAAAATATTCTGTTGCAAAGCTTAACATTAGCAGATAACTTCACCTACAATTTCACGAAAGAAAGGCAATATATTTAGTGTAGTTTTTCAAGCCTAAAATGTGTCGTTACTTAATTGCCTTTGCATAATTTACAGTCATTTGCAGAAAAATATGTTTCTGGAGTAATATAAGAGCATGTTTATTTCAATACAGTAATTGGTGCATCATGAATATAGTAAATGTTATAAAAATTAATAATTATGAGACTATATGTGGTTTCTTATATACATATAATCATTTGAAATTTTATTGTGCTATATGTGATAATATTCTTTCTATAACCGTATTGCAATGATTTTTCAAATAAAACAATACTGATCCTATTTTGTCAGAATATAAAACTTAATTATGGCAAATTAATAATAATAAATTTCTTTACAATGTCCCCCATAGATTTATATTTAAATGATTAGGGAGAAGTGATATTTGAAATGATTAGGAGGTATGGCCTTGTTGAAGGAACTGTGTCACTGAGGGTGATCTTTGAAGTTTCAAAAGCCCAAGCCAGGCTTAGTATCTTTCTCTTTTTTCTCCCTGTGGATCCTGATTTAGAACCCTCAGCTACTACTCTAGCACTATGTCTGCCTGTATACCACTATGCTCCCCACCATGATGAGAATGGACTAAACCTCTGAAATTGTAAATAAGCCCCAATTAAGTGCTTTATTTTAAAGGAGTTGCAGTGTTCATGGTTTCTATTCAAAGCAAAAAACAGTGACTAAGCCAATATCCCATAAGAATCACTAAACAACCCAGGCTCTTTCCAAGACTATAGGTTGCTTTATACAAACAGATAACAAGTCTCCATTGACGAAGACAACACCTACACAACTCAATGAACACTGAGATGTGGAGCAGATGCTTACATAGAGTCTTCATTCCTACATTCTAGAGACTTTGGATCAGGAAGCTACTCTGCAGACTACCAAACAGAAACAGAAATAGTAACCAGCCATAAATCATATCTACAAGGGTGTCTTGTCTGCAACACATACTAGGGTAGTGCTGGCACAAAGCTTGTGGGAGTAACCAACCAATGTTGAATTTGGCCTAGTGCATGAGATGGAACTCATAACTGACACTGTTTGGGTGAATTACAATAAAATACAATGACTCTCTCAGATCAATGTCTTATGCAGCCATCATCAAAGAAGTTTCAACTCGCAGAAGATGAGAATAAACACAGGGACCCACAGCCAGACATTACACAGTATGTGACAGATCTTAGAATACTCAAGCCTAAGTGGAATGTCTTCATCAAATCCCTCCCATGTGGCTCTGAGAATCCTGAGTAATAGAGGGTGGAAGGAATGTAAAAGACAAAGAGTATGGAGACCACCAAAAAACAAGGCCCTTGAAATCAACATGATTGGGTCCATATGAACTCACAGAAACTGAGGCATGATACATATGGGATGCTCAGGCCTGCAACAAGTCCTCTGAGTATATATTACCTTTTCCAGTTTACTGTTTTTATGGATTCATGAGTGTGTGTTTCTTATGTTTTCTCTTGGGCTCTTTTGTTTGTTTGTTTGTTTTCTCCAATTCTTAATTCCAAAGTGTTTTTGTCTTATGTTTTGTTTTAATATATTTATTTCATTTAATAACTTAAAAATTATGTTAATTATTTATTTCAAAAACATTCCTACTTTAATTAATGCCTTAGAGTTACTTATTTTAATGTCATGTAATGGTATATAAAGTAGAAAACTTGATCTAGGTTCCACAAACTGCTTTTACAATTTGAAGAAAATCTTACCAGTGCTAGTAAACTTATTCCTGGCTGCTCCAGGTTTAAATTCCCAGTTCCCACGTGACAGCTCACAACTGTCTGTAACTCCAGTTTCAGGGGATCCCACAACCTCTTCTGCCCTCTGTGTGAAAGGTGCACCAGACATGCATACAGAAAAAGAATACACAGAAAATAAAAATTAAGTATTTTAAAATGTCTTATACTTCTTAAAACAAGCATTATATATGGTACCTGCTCATCAAAAATTACACTGTACCCTTAAATATTATGAATAAATGTTTCCTCACTTAAAATTACTTTAATTTACTAGGTAAATGAGTATGTATTCTCTTTGACCTGAGTTTTACTCTATCTTAAATTTGTGTGGTAAAATTGTATTTTGTGTGTGTGTGTGTGTGTGTCTGTGTATGTGTGTGTATGTGCATATATGTGTATGTGTGTATATGTGTGTGCATGTGTGTGTATGTGTCTGTGTATGTATGTATATATGTGTATGTGTGTGTGTATGTGTGTATATGTGTGTATGTATATGTTTGTGTGTATATATATATGTGTGTGTGTGTGTGTGTGTGTCTGTGTGTGTGTGTGTTTGTGGAAGTTTTAGGACTTGCTCTCACTATGTTGCCCAAGTTGGTTCTATATAAAAAACTTTTTGTTTCAGTCTTTAAGGAAAAAGAAAAACTGGCATAGATTCTTATTACAAGAGAAGCATGAACCTCTAAGTAGTTCTATAATTTTCCTGTGATTCTTCATAACCCCAGTGACAGTATTTTTTAAAGTTGTTTTGGTGATTAATTATCAGCTTTACAAAATACGGAATAAAATAGGAGGCAGTCCTCTGAGCGTGTATGTGGAGAAGTATCCTGACTATTTTAATTTAAATGCCATGTTCTGTCAATTGCACCTGGCAGGATTTCCTATGTAGGAAATCCTAAACTATATGAGTTGAGAAATTTAATAGAGCATTAATATTAATATCCATGCATCTACCCATTGTACTGTTGCTTTACTACTGCTGAAATGTGACTAGGTACCTCAAGCTCCTGGTGCTGAGTCTCCCTTAATGATGGACTTCAACCTGGAGCTGTGAATGAATAAATATTTTCCTTCCTTTGTGTTCTTTCAGAATATTTTATCACAGTGATAAAAAAGAAACACTTATATATACTTTTCATTGTGTTTTGTTGTGGGGTTATGGAGTAGACTGCAAATAAAAGCTGTTATATGTTTAGTTGAAAGTTATGGATAGTAATAGATCTTTCTAAACATTAATTGAGTTGATTTACCTTTTATCTGTAGGAAAAAAATAGGAGGAATTGTCAAAGGAAAACTCTTGAAGTTAATTTTAATAGCTGGTTAGAAGCCAAACTGTCTACTGCTTTTTTTTTCTTACAAATATCTCAGTCTGTGACTCAGCTGCTACAAATAATTTGCAAACAAATTCAAGGTTCACATCCTGTATATATAAAGTGCATATGAAATGAAGTTACAAGCAATAGTTGTTCATTGACATATTTAACATATTTTTTGAATTTCAGTTTGACATTTAGACTATAATACATTATTGTTAGAGAGATATCTCTGTTAACTTTTATAAGTATCCTATAGTTCATTTGTTTTTTAGATGTACACACTTCTCACTACTGTATTAATCACAGCCAAATGATGTGGATACTTGTTCCAAAATGTATATATTGAGAAATGCTGAATGAAATAGAACACATGACTGAAAGTCATTTATTAACATAGATGTTCATGTTCTATATGGATTCTTCATCATTAAAATGGCAAATTGAATAAATGAATTGAATAATTGGTATACATCAAGAACATAATGCAAAATTACCAAGAAATAAAAGAATGATGAAAGGGCACATACATTAGGATGAAAATGAGAAAATAGTATTAAAATTAATTATTTGAAATAATTTTATTCTAATTCCATCTAAAATAGATAAGTTCTTTTGGAAAAATTCTATATCTTTAGCACGTATTCAAAAGTGACCTTCCTAGCTTCATCAGTTTTAATTTCAAATAAAAAGGTAGTTACTTTCTTAGTAGTGTGATGTTATGC